>JAJIRX010000176.1:0-48839 GCA_023853785.1 Psilocybe azurescens | reverse complement strand
AATCCGAATTCGATCTGAAACTAATCCATATGCCCGGAATTAAAAATGATTCAATCTGACGCCTTATAAAGAAGACCAGATCTTATACCAGACAAAGACCACGATAACGAAAGTATGACTCTCTTACCAGAGGAACTTTTGTCAATCTAATTGACACGGAACTACAACAAAAAATCATTGATTCAGAAGAATTCGACACAGACATTGTAGAAGTCTTGAAAGCTCTATTGCAAAAGGATCATCAAATTTACGAACCGACCTCAACGACTGGAAAACAGGAATTCAACGGGAAAAATGTTATCTTTTATAAAGATAAAACATATATACCAAAGAACCAAAATCTACGCCAACAAATTGTAAAATCTTTTCACGACCTACCATCAGCAGGACACCCCGGAGAACTAGAAACTTACAATGCAGTAAAGACACACTACTGGTGGCCTGGGCTACGATCCTTCGTGAAACAATACGTCAAAGGCTGCGGAATCTGTCAACAATTCAAGATTAACAGAAATCCTCTCACCCGTCTTTCATGCCAATTGCCGGGACCAACTTCTACGCAACCATTTGCGAACTGTTCAATGGACTTCTTAACCGACTTACCACCAGTTAAAAACAGCGCGGGACAGATCGAGGATGCACTCATGGTCGTGGTAGACCATGGGCTTACTAAGGGGGTGATTTTAATACCTTGCCGGAAGAAAGGGAAACCGGGAGAAGCACTTGACGCGGAAGGAGCAGCCCAACTCTTACTCGACAACCTTTTCAAACGGTTTGGACTCCCAGACAGCATTATCTCCAACCGAGACCCCTATTCACCGCAAAAGTCTTCCAAGAACTCATGAAACTCTTAGGAATCAAGTCCAAATTAACTACGGCTTATCATCCAATAGGAGATGGAACTACCAAATGATTCAACCAAGAAATAGAAGCCTACCTATCCATCTACTGTTCTTCACACCCAACCAATTGGAACAAGTCAGTTGGAACATTGGAATTCACTCACAACAACAGGAAACACTCCGAAAGAGTCAAAACCCTGTTCGAACTCACCTTAGGTTCATCTCCGTTGGCCATTCCACTTGCATTCGAGAACACTAAAGCCCCATCTGTGGAAGAAAAAGTCAAACATCTCCTGAAAGATCGAGAAGAAGCGTTAGCCGCCCACGAACTTGCAAGACAAAGGATAGCCGAACGACGGAAATCAAACTTCAAACCATTCGAGAAAGGAATGAAAGTTTGGCTAGACTCCCGCAACATCTCCACTAGGCATCACTCGAAGATGAAACCGAAACGAGAAGGCCCGTTTACGATCACAGAAGTCTTGGGACCTCTCACGTACAGACTCAAAATACCCAAGATATGGAAGATTCACGATGCATTCCATGCCACTCTACTCATGCCATACAAAGAGACAGAAACATACAGACCGAACTTCCCTAGACCACCACCCGAGATCAAAAATCAGGAAGAACACTGGGAAGTCGAAACTATCTTGAACCACAGAAAAACTGGACGAAAACCCAAGAAAGGAAAGCAGAAATATCAATACCTTATCAAATGGAAGGGATTCCCTATCTCCGAAGCAACGTGGGAAAAAGACGATGCATTCGACGACGACAGCGAGACTCTTCAAGAATACCGCAAATTACACAAACTCTGATCATCACCACCATCCTGATGCCTCACTTTCTTCGGACGCATCGCCTCTTCCTTCACTCGAAACCCTGAAATGAACCAACTCAAAACCCCCATCTTTGATACCCCTTTGACCGATCAAACCGTAGAAGACCTTGAGACGCTGTGAAGAGAAATCCTCACCCAATACAACAAAGCAATCGATCAGAAGGAAACGGCAAAACAGAACTACCGTCCGGCTGCCGCTAGACTTGCTCACCACCAAGCCAGATCTCAACACCTCAAGCTAAATCTGGTCGAACAGGAGCTCTACCAATGCCTGCCGCTAATTGCCAAAGTAGTTAAAAGGCCAAGTCATTCCATCTCTAAACCATATCCTCACAACGCAACATGTCTTTCATCGATACTCCCACCACTTCCTCCGGCTTCTGCCCCTGCCAACTCACGTCTACAAGGCAAACGACCTGCCATACCTCGTTATGCTCAAACACTGTCAACCCCAAAGCTATTGACCTCTTCGCCAACGTGACGGAAACAGCTCAAAAAATCGGGCTCGTATTTTGAAGACCCAGACATCATCTTCGCCATCGATGAACTAGCAAAAGTTTCCAGAGCCCATCAACAAGAAGAACGAGAGATACGTCTTGCCAGACAGCGAACTCGTATTCGAGAAACCATGGCAACGGCTCTGCTGGATCAACTTCAATCATGGGGATTAGAAAGAGAATTGTACGACGTGCTGAGGGAATATCGTAACAGATCACCCACTGTGCGAAAACCGTCAGTACCCTCTCTTATCGATCCCCCTTTCCAAAGCGCTGTTCCTTCTCGTCCCCTTCCTGCTCGCCCTCCTGCTTATCATCGAGCGGTACGATTTTCACCAATCATTGACAATTCACCTTCACTGCAGATTTCACCTTCCGCCTCCACTCCCTCGAGGTCTCCCATCCCTACGCCTACTCCTAGACGACCTCAAAACCCCACAACTCGTCAATGAAGCTCGCCCACCGCTTCGTCTTCTGCAACGAATCGCTCAATGAGCACAACGTCGTCGGTCACGTGCTATCAATGCGGCGAACCTGGACATATTCGCCCAAGATGCCCCAGATTCAAATGCATCTACTGTCACCGATACACACCCGGACATTCCTTCCGAGACTGCAGCTACAACCCAGAAAACGAGCAACATGCTGATCCCTATTATGGAGGAGTTGAAGAAGATCTTCTCGACAACGCCGGAATTGCCAACACCACAGGCGAACCATACGGAGACTACTGAGCCCACAGAAGTAATGGACGTCACTCCTTTACTTGCTCAACCTGAACTTGAACTTGTTCTTGTACAACGATTGGTGGTTAGATTACGCACACTGCGTGACTCTAACTTGAAATCGTAACAGCGGCTGTGTGGGAGGATATTGGGTATTCCTGGGTACGGGTGGGTGCGGGTTAGTATGGATAGTGGTAGTGAAGGGGGATACAGGAAGAAGGGAAGAAGGGAAGAAGGGAAAAAATGCACCTTGACCTTGCGCATATTGCCCAGCCTGCAACACACGCGGCTCTTGAAGAGGTGCACCTCCACAAGGATCATCTTGTTGTCAAGCCACTTGAGCTCCATGATCAGGGTCTCAATGAGCGCAAGTGTGGGCTGCTACTGGTGGGACTCAAGTTGTCTGTATGTGTATACAATAACTTAGCATACAAAAACCGAAAACTGGAATTATGACAATGAGAGAGCGCATGCACAGTCTGACAAGTCGCGTTTGAGACTGTGCTTGTGCTTCAGGAAAAATACGCTTCTCCTGGTTGGCCCGGGCGATGTTGTCCGTCAGCGCTTTCATCTGCACTTTCTAGGAGTCGGGGATGGTGGCAAAGTAGTCCAGGAGCGTGCGGGACTGCACAGCGGGGTAATCAGAGATTAGATCAATGGAATAGAAAGAAAGAGGATGGACATACTGAGCTTCTCAGTCTTGGCTTTGGCAGTAGACAACATGAATGCCCACAAGCGGTTGATGACCTCCACCAGCCCCTCTGCGCACCTGTGCATGCATCTGTCAGTCAGCTCCATCCATGGAATGTACATGAGACCTGAAAGTGTACTTTTGGTCACGATAGAGCTCGCTGAGCTTGACAAATGCTGCCTCCTGGTTCCGTAACCCCTCCTCCCTCTGGCTGCTTCAAGTCGCTAGGATCTGCTTGTACAGTGCCTCAGGCCTTCAGGAGTGGAAGTGCACCCGTAAGCTTACGCGCCCATAAGACAATAGTAATAATGCTCCTTTGTTGTAGGCAGAGGTGATGATGACGGGGCTGATGACCCACTTGAGCTGGGAGAGAGATTGGGCAAGGATCTCGCCGGCCGTGTAGTGGACGGTGGGTGGAGTGGAATTGGTCAGGAAGAAGAAAGAGAAGAAGGAGGAGGGAGGGAGACTGCACTTCTAGGATGATAACACTTGTGGTGCTATCGCCGCACTCCTCGTCCTGGGTCCTGCTGAGCTCAATCATGTTTTTTGCAGCGGAGGGCGCAACATCGATCTTGTGCAGGATTGCATTGCCATTGTTCGTCAGTCTGCATGCATGAGGGGAACAGAATTGGGATTGGGATTGAGATTAGTAACAGATCAGGTCAGGGTTGGAATCAGAGTTATAGCCAGACTCCAAACCAGTCAAGGGACACTCTTTATTGGGGAGCGCTTGCTCCCCTCTCTACTGCCGATGCCAAAATGTCTAAGCCCACGTGATCCGCTGGCTTTTGATGTTCACCCCATGAGAACTCTAAAAGCAGCCAGCTGTGCTGTGCTGCTGACTGTACAATGGTCACCCCGTGAGAACTCCATCACAAACTTCCTAAAGGAGACGCCTCTCGCTTTTCCCTCAACACTCTCATCATCTCACTGAAACTGCATCCTCTTGCTTCACAGATACCTTTGAAAAATACCTTTAAATTGTGTAGCCCATGTAATTACTCAGATCTATCCTTATCTGATATGCTAAATACTAAATGCTGCTTTCATTCATTAATAGTTTTCTGTTTAATCCCAGATTCACAGAATCAGTTTATCTGATCATCCTTTCATCAATCAACACACTGGAGTATGTTACAGATTCATATAAAATAACTTGTATACTCATTTGCTTTACTTATGTAGAGTCTGAATAACCTCTACTTCAGCCTTTTTCTTTTTTGATTATATTTCCACAGATTCATTAGCCTGTTCTTTGTAATCTTGACCAGGCCACAACCTTAAGTTGTCTGCTAGCTGAGAAGACACTGCATATCATTAGGATTAGTGTGCCTGGGACAACCATTTGGATCTGGGGCTGAATACTTTTCCTTTTGCAGTTAATTTTAAATTGTAGTATAAAAGCCAAAGCTCTTTTCTCTGCAGCCACTATGCCTAGCACAGATCCTGAGATTCTGGCAGCTAAAATTGCTCATCGCAATGCCAAACGTCGAGAGACTCGCACTCACACCCCATCTCAGGCCAATTTAATTCTTGTCAATGAAGCAGATCTTTCTTGCATTCAGCTTCCAATTCTTGCCAATGAAGCAGGGCCCTCTCGTATTCAGCTTCCAACACCTACCAATCCTCAAACTCTTTCACAGATTCTTAGGACCACTCCTATTACAACTCCACAATGAGTACCACAAACACCTCAATCTGGAGATCATAGATCTCGGATGGTAACTACTCCTGCTTCTCGTGAACAAGGAAGTAAACAAAGAAATCAACATATAACACCACCATTTATAGTTTCTGCCAATCCAAATCTACAGTTATCCACGGGCATCTGTTACACTTAATTAGTAATCTTAATATTTAAAAGAGATTGGCGCGTGTATATTTGGAAGAAAAAAAGATTACAGAGGGGGAGGTACAATGTAGATACATGTCAAAAAAATTTGAGTGAAAAGACCAACATGTGCATGAGGGAGGGGCAAAATGAGAAGGTGGTCCCAATTTAAGGGACCATGAGCGACTGTTATACCATGGCAGCTGAGCGGGCCGGTGATGCACTAGGCACTGTTGTCCTTGTCCTTGTCCTCATCCTTGCCACCCTCCTCCTCCAGACCCTCAAAAACCTCCCCATCGTCTCCACCAGCCTCGAGTGTCACGTTGGTCCTTCCATCCACAAAGTCCTTGAGTTTTGGCTTGGGAATCGCCTTTGGAATGGGTAGTATTGTTGGTTTGGCTCCCTTGAACACCTTCCCCTTTTCCTTTGCCTGCGCTTTCTTCTTCTCATACACCTCCTTGGCCTTCACATTCTTCGCTCTTCACCTCCGCAGCTTCCACCTTCCTCACCTCATCATTTTTTTTCCACTGTGCCACTGCCTCATCATAGAGCTTCCTGGCCTCAACCCTCTTTGACTTCTGTTGCGCCTCCTCACGTGCCTTCTTCTCCTTCTCCTTTGCTAACTTGTAAAAAGTGTCGGCAGTGAGAAGGCGAGGGAGTCCATCCCCAACAAGCTTTGTGGCCTTCTTCTTCATCTTTTTTCCTCCTTCATTGCAAGCTGGTTTTTGAGGCGGGATGCATAGGCTTCGTTGAGGATATTGGATGCTTGAAGTTCAAAGGCGTGAACTTCAAGCCAGTGGCAGAAACCCTCTGATTCTCGAAGAGCGGAGAGAAGGAGGAGCTTGTTTTCAGTCTTGGGTTGGATCTGGAGTGCAACAGACCGGGTGTTGACGGCTGTCATGAGCTGTTGGGTGAGGGTGGTGGTGTGCGGTTGGGGGTCAGAGGAGGTGGTGGGAGCTGGGGATGCAAGATGTTGGAGGTTCAACTTCCTGAGACGGCTGACAGTGTTTGCCAGAATTTTGAGCTCAGTGGGGTTGGGGGCGTTGGTGGGCAATGGTGCAGGTTCAAGTTGAGGCAGTTGAGGGGCAGATTGTGTGGGTGGGATATTTGATGTGTTTGTTGATCGGTTAGACAATCACGTGGTTCGTCTCGTAACTTGGGATCGAGATGGACCTGGAGCAGCAGGTGCGATCTCCGCCACCTCAGAATTGGAAGGATTGGGGGATGAGTCAGATGGTGCAGGATCTGCAGCTGTTGGGTTGACGTTGGCAAGCTGGAGCTGCTGCAGCATGTCTGCAAGAATATGTACAGCCTCCACAGAGTCTGGATCACTGGGAATTGAAGCAGGGAGGTGTGCATCCTTTGATGTGTCCTTGCTTGTGGCAAGCATGGCTGGGGTAATTACAGAGGGATCAAATGGGTGGATACCTGTCTTCCGGAAGGCAGTCTTGATGAGTTCCAGAGTTAGCGCAGTAGTGTAGGCCCTTGAAAGAATTGATAAAAATTATTCTTATCTATGGGCTGCTCTGTTTCCTTAAACCATTTGTCACGCTCCTGAGATAGGTAATGCTTGAGAACAGCAAAGACCACAATGTCAAGACCTTGGTAGAGATGTGTCCCATGCGCGGGATAGCAGATAACAATAATTTGATTCTCCCGAGCATACCTGAGAAAATCAACAGTGTAATGGCTATTGTGGCCATCCACTATCAGTAACTGGTATTCTCCTGGCTTGGTTTTAGCACGTGTTGCCAAATCAAAGTGCTTGATCCACTCGATGCCAATTTCGCCATCTGTCCATCCTTTCTTCTGATAGCCCAATCTAGAGATAGAGATAAAATTAGCATTAGTGTAGGTTAGAGAAGAGAAATGTAAAAATCTTATGAAGCATTCAAGGGATTATTTTCCCCCATTTGACATTATATGCAGAGCCTTTGAAAATTACAGCCGGTGGAGTAGTTGTCCCATCTGCACAGATCGTGACAATCACTGTAATGTTCTCCCAAGATCCAGCACGCTGTTGATATGGTGCACCCTTGGTGCGTGGCCCAAAGACATATTCCCGCTTGCCTTGCCCCTGCGCCTGAATCCCAACCTCATCAGTCCCATAGGTATTCTCAGGTTTGATCAGATACTTCACAATCACCTCACCCAAGATCTCCCACCACAGATCATTGTTTGCAGGGTTAGCAGCTCTACCGCGCTTATCTTCAAGTGCACGGGATCAGGCAACTTTGATCCGTTCGGCATGGTGCTTGGAAAACCAATAAGTCCAATTGGCTCCCACCCCTTCTGAGGGAAACTTGTCCCCCACCGAGCCCCAGCAATCATATCCACTGCCTCTTTAACCTGCTTGTGACTGTAAGGGAAACCCCTGTGCAGCCATCTCACACACAAATTCCACCACAACATTCTCCTCCTCAGATGTCAGCCAACTTCGATCAGCATTTGCCTGCTCACATGTTGATCCTCCCTCTGCCAAGCACTTCAGTGTCATATGGCACAATTTAATGCGCTCACCACTCTCCTGGAAATGCAATTCCTCAAACGTGAGGCAAATTTTCCGAAGCCCATCTCTTCCCTTCTTTGACTTCTTCCGTTCATGCTGATAGGCTTTTGTGGCCTGGGCCATCAAGTCATTATACTTGTGACGGATCCGGTAGTTCTTCTCCCACTTTGACTTTGTTCGGCCAGCCATGAGACAAGTGAGGGATAGTAACGTATTAGAGCAAGGATTTTCTATAGAAATGAGCCCAATAATCAGTTCCTTAATATACTTTCAATTCACGCACCATAAGGTACACTCAAGGTACACTTTTCCTGCAGTCATTGAGTATGTTAAACACACCTATACCAGTCTAAACAATTTCATATCACTATATGATGTTGTAGGTACATGAAAACTGTAATTTTATGCATGTATTCCATCCCAATCCCATCTGAGCTTTCATTCACAATTTGAAACAACCCAAAATCACATTATTCTACATTGTTTCAAGGGTAATAATTTAATTTCTGTCAGTTTCTTACTGGTTTCACTTCACAAATTATATAGTACTGTATTATAGGAACAAAATACAAAAGGAATCCCGTCAATCGGTGCAGTAGCTGTCGCAGGAGAGTTCAATTACCAGCTAAATGTAACACTGGCTAATGGTGTAACATTAGCTGGTGGATGACTGTAATTGAAGGAGAAGGTGAAATGGAAATTGATGAACCTCAGCAACGTCTTTTCAAAATGAAATTGCTGCACTACCTGGCCATGGAATTCAGGATGTTTTGATATTCCTGAACATCCAGAAGATATTCAAATGCATGAACCTGTATTGCCTGTAGCTAATGCTTCAAGTCCTTCTGAAAACAATGAAACACCACTATCTGAGCCAATTCATTCTGCTCAACTGCCACAAAATATAATGCCTGCACATATGGTTCAAAATGTGCGACACTGCAATCCTTGCCCAAATCGCCAGAGAGTGGCTCGATCTGTAAATCCACGCAATCAAAATCAACTGTGGTGTACAACTGGTAGCCACTTTGTAAATACTGCTGTTTTTGGAAATATGCAGACATGTGAGCAGTGTAGACAAAGAAGACAAGATGCAAGTACTCATAATCAAATTATGCGTCAGCAGATGATTGCTGTACAGCAGATTGAAGCACAAATTGCACCTCTCTTATCCCTTCACCGGAGCCAAACCCCTTTCCAGTGCCTCCTCAACTACAGCCAAATCAGAACCCTCTTAGTGAATGTGCAGTTTCACCTGAGGAAAAAGTGCGGTTAGATGAAGTGAGACATAAGTTAATGGAAATTCAGATGGAAACCTGTACCAAATGTAATGAACACTGGTTTGATTTGAATGTTAAACAAGGTGTTTGTGAAAAGTGTAAAAAGCCAGGAAATAAATTTCAAGAGGGGAATGCAATGGACCCTGGACCTATGCCTTTGGATTTACCTACTCTCACACAAATGGAGGAAATGCTTATTGCACCTGTTCATGCTTTAATCCAGCTCTGGCAAATAAGAGGTGGAAAGTATAAATACACTGGTTATACTTGCAATTTTCCAAAAGAAAATGCAGTTGCACATGCCAAAGTTCCTCTTTTACCTGAACATTGTGATATTATCATAATGAGACGTGTTGGTCAAGACCAGGTTACCAATAACGAAATCTATCAGGATTTTTGTGTCCGAATAAATGTCATTCAGAAGTGGTTAGAATTTCTCAAGAATAATCATCCTACATTCATTGAACAGGGTGTTATAATTGACTATGATGCTATTCAGCAATTGCCTGAGGATGATACTGTTCATGACAAAGTTTGAACTATTACCACTGAATTGATGGACAATTTACCTGATGAGGATGTTGGTCCACCACAAGATAATGCTCTACCCAATCCAGATCAACCTAATCCTACACTGTTTTCACATAGTTTTGTTCCAAATGTGTATACTGCCACAACAGAACTAGATCAGCTATGTTTGGCTGCTTCTGGAGATAATCCTATAATTTTAACAATGCCTGAAATAAGAGGAACTCCAATTAATGAAAATAGTGGCAGGGCTATAGCAATTGATGCATTTCCTTCACTTTTTCCTACTGGAAAAGCTGACTATACTGCTACACGAAATATACCTGTAACAATGGATGAATGGGCTGCACATTTAATGCATTACAATGATGGAAGATTTGCACAGCATCCTAGATTTTGATACTGGGTTCTGAATACCATTATGAGAAAAGCTGCTAAAAAGGCTTCTTCTTGGTATTTAACTACACATAAGGAGGATCGTCATCTTACTGTAGAAGATATCCGGGATATGATCAATGAGAATCAGGCTGCACTATTAGCCAAGCGTGTTTCTCATGCTGGTGATAAACTACCTGGATCAAAACCTTTTTGGCAAAAGCTCAAAAGATCTGATTGCACAAATCTGATCTCCAGAATGTAAATCTCCACATGTCTTTTTACTGCATCATCTGCAGATATTCAGTGGCCTGATATGCATCAACATATGCCAAGTAATGTTCCAGATGAAGCTGAAAATGAACACTCCTATCATATTTGTATGAAAGATCTCAATGAAAATCCAGCAATTGCTGCGTATTACTTTCAAAAAGATGGAATGTTTTTTTGAGCATTATATAAAGCCTACTTTTGATGTTGTTGACTATTGGTGGAGATTTGAGTGGCAGCATCGTGGTAGCAGTCATATTCGTGGTTTTTTGTGGTTTCCGAAATGCACCTCAAATTGATGAGCTTGACACAAGCAATCCTGAAAATCTGCTCAAATTCATTACATTCTGGGACAAACATGTCAGTACTTGGCATCCTGATAAAAATGCCCCCCTGCTGCAATTCATCCTTCAGCTCAATTGTTTAATACTTTGGAGGATACAAAAATGGAGCTTGCTGAAATGTTGAATCGTTTTCAAAGACATCGTAATTGTCAACCAGGATATTGTGAAAGATAAAAGAAGGATACAGAGGAGAAATTCTGTAGATTTGGGTTTCCAAAAAATGCCAGGAATATTCAGAATATGCAAAAGATGCCAATAGAGACTTTGCAGAATTTCATTCTAGACGAAATGATGAAATTCTAAACCCATTTAATCCAGGATTTATCTTAGGCTGGAGAGAAAACATTGACTTTTGTCCTGTAATTAACAAGGAAGCAGTCATACAATATGTGGCTAAATATGCTAGTAAAGGCAAAACTTCTTCTTCAAGCTATGACAAAACTCTTCAGACTGCTATATCCAAATTAAAAGATAATGATGCTGCTGGAATTGGATATCAAAAGATGCTGTCTACCTTTACTGCAGAAAGAGATATTTCAGGTCAAGAAACTTGTCATATTCTTCTTGGCTGTCCACTTGTCCAAAGTTCAAGAAAAGTTAGAAACTTGAATGTTTCACCTGATATTGCAGAGGCAGTCCACTTTAAAAATTCTACTGTTGAAAAAGTTGGTTTACTTGAACATTATAAAAGGAGACCCCCTCAGCTTGAAGATATTACACTTTTGGAATTTACTACTTGGTATGATTGGAGAGGAGAGAGATATACACGCAGAGGTTCACGTGGTGCTAGTGCTTATGTTGTCAATATATAGCCAAGATACAGACCAAATCCTGATGATGAAGATCAATTTGAAAACTGGTGCTATGCCAAATTACTTTTACACCATCCATTCCGAGATCCAGAAATTTTCTTGCAGGGATTTGATAGTTTTAAATTGGCCTATCAATCTCTATGTGTTAACCATCACTGCCTTCATATCAACGATACTTTACCAAATGAAAGTCTTGATCAAGAACCTGATGCTGATGAGACTGATTCTGAATCAGTTGTGGATGAACGAGAGAATGAGGACTTTGTAGCAGATTGGATAAGAGAAGCAGGTTGGAGACCAGAACAAGAAGTTGAGTCAATGGTGGATAATTTAGGAAAGCGAGACATAGACCTTGAATATGACTGGCATGCAAATTCACCAAGTCCTCAGAATCTTCAAGCAGCATCTGTCTGGCTTACTGATAAAGTCAAAGAGTCACCAAATGATGATATACAAGTTTTGCCAGAAGCAAGTTATGCCAATTTAAAAGGAGAGCAAAGATTGGTTTTTCTTCAAACCATGGCATATTTCAAAAAATAAAGTTGGGATTTGATGCACCTCCAACTTTAAGAATTAATGTTGATGGAACTGCAGGAACAGGAAAAACTTTCCTTATTTGGGCTATATCCCATGCACTTCGAGAGATGTTTGCAGATGAAATGCATGGAAAAGACCCTGTTGTTAAACTTGCACCAACAGGAATAGCAGCATTTGGAATTCATGGCTGGACTGTTAATTTTGGTTTAGGTATTCCAGTTAAAGAAGGCAGTGAATTTATTAAATTAACTGGAAACCATCTTCAACGCCATCAAACACGTTGGAATTCCACCAAACTACTCATTCTGGATGAAAAATCAATGGTTGGCAGAACACAAACAGGCCGATGTGATTGTCGCCCTCACGTCAAGCATTTCCAAATAATGCAAATGAAAATTTTGCAGATATTCCTACAATCTTTTTGGAGATTTTGCTCAACTGCCTCCAATTGGAGATACACCACTGTATTCAACCAACTTCTCATATAGAAAGCATGCCTTAAATGTAGAAGGACAGCGTGTTTTGACTCTTTCACCAAATCTATTACATTAAAGCATATATTCCGACAGCAAGGTGGAGATCCTGAGCAAGTCAAGTTTTGAGATGCACTACTTAGGCTTAGAACTAATAAAACAACAGTAGAAGATTATGATCTTTTAAGACTCGATTTTGGGATAATATTACATCAGAAGAAAGAGCACATGCTAAAGACTTTCTTCACATTCTTCCAACTCGAGCTGCTGTTACTACTGTAAATGTTCAGCATCTCAGTGAATTGGCTAAGCCTGTTGTAAAATGCAAAGCTAAACACAATTGTGTTGAGGCTCGAAAGGCATCTGAAGAGGATGCAGATGAGTTAGAGCCTGAAATTCTATTGGCAGAAGGTGCTCGTATTATGATGACTAGAAACTTATGGACTTCTAAAGGTAGAATAAAATTTCAAGTGTTCATTCAGGTATTTGACTATATTTATTTTTGCAGGAATAGTTAATGGTGCACAGGGAGTTGTAAAAAGATCTGGTATGTCTGGTATGCTTCTGGATCTAATCCAAAAATGGGTGATCTTCCTGCTGTTGTATTTGTTGAACTTCCAGGATATTCTGGTATGTAATGTAAATATTTAAAACTACACATAACCCAGCTTTCATCAAAATTTAACAGGTCCTGAAACCCCAGGTTGGGAAAATATTAATCCATCTTGGATTCCAATAGTTCCAGTAACAGCATGATGGGAAAGCAAAGCAGATAAAAGCTTATCACGAACACAGTTACCACTTGCATTAGCATGGGCTATCACTATTCATAAAAGTCAAGGACTGACTTTAACTGAAGCAACAGTGCCATTGGGTTTAAAGGAGTTTTCTTCTGGTTTATCATATGTTGCTATTTCTCGAGTAAAAACATTGAAGGGTTTAGTTTTTAAAGACCACTTTCCTCTTTCTAGATTACAACGATCTGAGGAAACACCTTCTATGAAAATGTTACACAAAGACAATTTATGTAGAAAACAGCTTGGCTTTACTTTAGATACTTATGGTGTTGATCTAAGTGAATATGTTTTTAACAATTAGTAGACACTGTTATTATAGGCATCCAAAAATAGTTTTAACTCAAAAACACATATGAAGCAAGCTCCCCATTAGAGCATGCCAGGCACTGGCATAGCGAAGTGTTCTTTCGGTTATGGGGCACTTTTGGTAAAAGTAGGGTAGGGTGGGTCACCGCAGGTGGTGGTAAGGTAGGCTGGCGGTAGGTCATGGTACAACATTACTGGGCCCTTGAAAAAGCGAAGTTGACTTAATCCTACAAAATTATTTGGGTCAGTACGATATTTCGGGGATACATAGGTGCAAAATTCGAACACCCGCTCTGCCAAACATAATCTGTCTTCCATGATAACATATCCTTGAAAGATTCATTATTATGCTGAGACATATATCTCATTTTCTTAAAACACAAAAGGATGTGTTTACTTCTACATAGAGAAGGACATGCTCCAGATCAAGGGAAAACTACGATTGGGGATATGTGACGAGCCCTCTGATTTTGATTGTGGTCGCGATTTGCTCATGTCGAACAGCTCATCGGGGCCCTGGTCTACGATATAGGCTTGTTCAGGCCTTGTTGGCTCTTAGAAAAATCTCCCCTATCGCCATCGACTTGGCTTTGATTTCTCATCGTAATGTTATTCACGACACTACACAATTCCAGCAGCCTAATATAGAATATAATAATACAGAATTACAATACTAAGTGTAGACGAAAGACGAGATCAGTTCAGATTGCTATACACGTTTCGCAATTGCATCACCCATATGTGCTTGATCGGCTTTGTTGTAGGTGGAGATGTTGACGACGGGTCAGGTGTCCTGCTCGAGCTGGGAAAGGGGCTGCGCGAGGGTCTCGCTGGCTGTGTAGTAGGTGGAGTAACGGGAGAGAGGGAGAGAGGGAGGGAGGTGAGTGAGAGAGGAAAAAGAAGAGAGGGGGTGACTGCGCACCGAGGATGATAACACCAGTGGTGTCGTTGCCGCACTCCTCGTCCTGGGTCCAGCTGAGCTTGATAATGTTCTTTGCAGCAAGGTGTGCGACCTCAGTCTCGCACAGGATCATGTTGCTGGCGTTTGTCAGTCTGCATGTATGGGGAGAACAGGAACAGGATTGAGATTAGAAACGGGATCAGGTCAGGGTCGGAATCAGAATTATGGCATTGGGATAATGAAAGAGAAGAATGATGCACAGGATGCCACCCATGAGATTGAGGATCATATTGAGCACGGCTTTGGAGCCCAGACACTCTGCGACCTCTGCACGTCACCATCGCCGTCACAATCTTTAGTGGTGCTGGTCAAGGATAAGATACAGGGAAGCGCACCTTTGCAGCGGTGATTTTGGATGGGTATCTGCCCCTACACCAACTAAATAGACCAGGAGCACTAATGACGGTCAAGAAGAAACATATTTTGAGTTGAGTCAGAAGAAATGGGCCGGAGGCAAAGAACAAGCAACGGAACCACGTGGTAGTGTTGCTGCACAGTGCAGCAAAGTGACAGTGCAGCCGATTTTGATGGACTGTGACACGCTGCACAGTGATCACAGTCTGCTGTGAGGTGCTGTGAAGTGACCACTGACATCACTCAGTAGCTTTGTGAGCCAGTGGTACTTGATTATATCTCAGTTATGTACAGTACCCACCCCCACTGATTTCTAATCAATATTAAAAAGCTCTGTAGTCAACAGTTCAATTAGTTCACTAATCATCCCCTCCAAGTTGCCAGCTTGCTTCAAGTCCAATAAGTCTCATACTTTGCTGGCACTGCTTCCGTAGTCGAGGCTTATAAATATTTTGTAGTCAATAAATCTTGTCCTGAAGGTGAGGGCTTTTGTGTCCCCCACATATTCCGGCCGGAGTCCGCCGGAGTCCGCTGCGGAATGAAAGCAAAAATATGGCACAAGGCCCTGCTACTTTATTTAATATCAATTCTGGCGGAATGGCGGAATCTGCAGCGGAATTGAACGGAATCCGTTTACAAAACGGAATAGCCCAGAACAGAACCGAAAACGGAACCATAAACGGACTTAAAGTTTAATGTTATCGCCGGCAATTCTCGGCAACTGGGAATAATGTCACATGTGTGACTTTTTGGTTGCCACGTCGGTCCGTTGGTTACTCCAACCACCCCACCTCTTCCTCCAACCACCACCACCCCGCTGCCGCTGTCGTGCGTGCCCTCACCACCTCGCCGTTGTCGGTCGGAGCCAGGCACTCGCCAACCCGACCCGACATGCATCGCGGCACCACCGACCGATGACGGGTCCGTGTAAGATGACAACGACTCCGGACACGCGTACGGTACGACAACGATGATGACGGCTCCACATACAACGACAACGACACCGGAACGAGGTGGAACGAGGGGGAGGGGATGCAAGCAGGTAACAAGGCGACGTGAACGCAGCCGCGACACCAGGTAAGTCGCGAACCCCACCCACCGCCGCCACTAACCCTCCCCCTCTTTCTTTCTCATACAGACCGATGGCGACGCGTCACGTACCGCACGTACCGTGACACACGCAACGTGTACAGTACGACAACGGTACGTATGAAAGCGGACACGGCACGTAGGGACAACAACAACGACACGCAGGATGCGTACCACGACATGCAGGACACGTACCGTGACACATACAACACGCATGGCGGCCACGACGACGACACCGAGTACGCCACCGACGTACGGCACCCACGACGGCCGCAAAGACGACAACGACAACACGCCCTGGCGGCCACAACGACGACACGTAGGACGCGTACCACAACACACAGGACGCGTACCGCAACACGCACGACACGCACGGCCACAACGACGACACGTACGACATGTACGAAAACGCACGGGCGGCCACGACGACGACACACACGACACTGAGTACAGCACCCACGACGGCCGCAAAGACGACGACGACAACATGTACGACACCGAGTACAATGGCCACGATGGACACAACAGCCGCGAAGGACGACGACACGTACGGCGAATGCGTACCACGCCCACGACGGCGATGGCATGTATGACCGATACCACCACCTGTCCGCCACCCTTTTTAAAATTTTTTTTCACTTTTTTTCTTGTGTTCTCTCATTTTCTTTTACATCTATGTGTTTGTTTGTTCATTTAACCCAAGTATATACCCTCCCGCCCCATCTTTTTTACTCTGTTATGTTTTTTATTTTTATTTTATTTTGTTACAATGGACTTTACATGTAGATAATAATGTAGTATATAGTTATTAATATTATATTGCACTCATGAATTTACACTAAGATTGATAGATTGAAATATTCTAGTTGGAATCCAATGATACAGGGTAGATTATATAAGCAGTGTACAGTAGGTGTATGATATAAGGATTATATAAGCAGTGTATAGTAGATGTATGATAGTAGTGGTAACTGTGTAAATCTATTTTTATATTCAGCCTAAAGGTGTGGGAAATTGTTTTTACTCAGCTTCAAGCCGTGGGAATTCCACTTTATTACTGTATTGGCTATAAATAACTCTATTCCCCTTCATTCTCCATCATTCCCCTCCATTCCCTCTCCAATTCCTTCATTCCCTCTTCAATCCCCTCTATTCCCTCTATTCCCTCTATTCCCTTCACTCCCTTTCTCAATCCCTCCAGTCCTAGGGAATATGTGGGGAGTGAGAAGTACTGCTGAAGGTAGCACCCTCCATCAAACTCAGACAGTCCTGTCAATAACCGAGAAGAAATTTTCTGTAGAGTTTTGGGAGAAGCCATTCCAGCTTAATTCCAGCGCCACAGCACATTTTCTTGATCATTTCTTTACTCAATCAAAAGACAAGTTCACATATAATAATACTCAGAGGGTAAAATACATCTAATTCAGTCAAAAACGTTGGATAGTGCTAACTTTGCCTTAGGGCAAACGGGATGCGGTTGAATGATGATTCTCCCCTATTTATGTCGGTACTATCATGTATCTAGTGGCGAGGCTGCTGCCAAACATGTACAAACAATGGAATGTTCTAGCTACGATAAGACTGGAGTGTTCGCTGATGACACTCCATGTGCCCCCCTTTCTGTGGCGGCATTCTTGTTGCCTCCACGCTGTCCTGTATTTGATCTCCTACCCTGCTGTGTCTTGTGACTCCACTCTGTTCATCGTTACTGCATGGGTTTCCATTTGTCCGGAGTTGATGTGGGTTTCTGTATCTCTATCTTCCGCTATTATCTCTTTCTCATTCTTCCTCCTCTCTTCCTCCTCCTTGGCACATCGTTCCTCGATCGACCTCTGTTCCTCTGCCAACTTTGTGCCCTCAAGTGGTATGAACCTTCTAAGTCGTCGTGCACTGAATCTGCCTGGGACTGCATCTCCATTCAATGTTTCGAGTGTGTAGGAATTGAGATTTCTTGTGGCTACACGTGGGGTGGACCATTTTGGAAGCAATTTGCGTTCCGTTTTGAAGGTATAATCTAAATCACTTCGATAGATTTGCACTAATTGACCTTTAGAAAAGACAACTTCACCTAGATTTTGTGCATGCACCCTCTTGTCAAATGCCGCTTTCCTCTTCACTGAGTGTGCTACTGTTTCAGTGTATCCGTTGAGTTGCTGCTGCGCTGACGTATGCCATTTGGATGCTAGTGTCTTGCTCTGTGGTGGGTAGTGTCATTTCTGTGGTGTTTGTTGGCTTTGTATTCACAACGAGTCCCAGCATTAGCTCTTTTGGTGAAAATTTGAGGGATAGGAGTAGGCACTGGTTGAGGATGCGGAGTGCTTCATCGAAGTGGTTTGGCCATGTTTTTGGTATGTCCTCGACTTTTATTTTCTTGATTTCTTCATCGTTTAAGTCTGGTGCGCATAGCCGTTTGAGGATGTGTAGGAGTAGCTTGTTTGCTCCTTCAACCAAGCCATTGATCCATGAGGAGTATGGTAGGCTTACTCCTTGGTCCAATTCCAGTATTGCGTCGATTACTTCAGAAAAAATTGGCTCATTCTTGAAATGTTCCCACAGTTTTATCATTTTGGGTGTACATGCATCCGTTGCATGGAATATATCATGGACCAGGCCTGTGGTTACCTCCCAATCTTCTGATATGGTCCAATTGCTACTGTCATCTTCTTCATTAGGAGTTCCTTTGCTGGCCCGGCTGAGCCCATCTGCGACTACATTCAGGCAGCCTGGGACATGACGAACATCTGTTATTTGGTGAGCTAGAATTCCATCTCGCCATCGAGCATGGGTAGCACTTAGCTTGTCATGCATTAGGTGATCCCGGAGTGCTTGGCAGTCTGTCTCCACTTCCACTGGAAATCCCCAGATCGTGTCTGAGAATTTGTCTAAACCAAACTTTAGTGCGGCAAACTCAAGAAGGAAGGGTTTATATTTTTCTTCAGTTCTTGATGTCCTTTTGGATGCAAACCCCAGTGGATGTACACGTTGCACAACTTTCCCACTTGTCAAGATGTGGTTGAACTTTTGGGTAAGTACTGCTCCAAATGCGTCTTGGGAACCGTCTGTAGTGATAATGAATTGTGTACCATCCCATTTAGGTCCTCGGAGGACTGGTTCTGATGTCATTGCTGCCTTAAGATCTAGGAAGGCTCTCGTATGTTCGTCTTTCCATCTATTGTGTAATTTATGATTAGCCATTATACGTCGATAGATAGTTTTTGTGTATTTCTCAGGTAGTTCCACTTCTCTTAATAGGTCTCGGAGTGGTTTTTCTTTTATAGCATATCCAAGGATGAGATCACGGAACCATCCTATTAAGCCCAAAAAACCTGCAAGTGCAGCAGCATCTTCAGGGGTTTTCCAGTTGACTATAGCGGTGAGCTTCTTGAGGTCAGGTTGCACTCCTTTTGGTCCTACTGTTGCGCCAGCGAACACCATTTCGGTCATGAAGAATTGGGACTTACTCAGAGAAAGAGATAGGTCTCGTTCACGGATACGGGAGGTCTTTACCCTCACCCAGGTATTCCATGTGGAGTCCACATGGAGTTTGGTGACTCTTTTTTTGGCAGGTGTACCAGCCATTTAGAGGTGGAGGCTCCACCTGGAGTCCAGCTGGAATCCACTCATCCTCCATGTGGGCCAATGTGGAGGATGTGGAACTCCATGTGGACTCCATGTGGAACTTCATCTGGAGTTCCACATCCTCCATATGGATTTCATGTGGATTTGAGTCATTAATCATGTATATTGGCATGAATACACAATTTTAGGGCCAAATTCAAATGGACTCCAGGTGGAGGAAGGTCCCCGGATTTTATTTATATTTTATTATATTTTATTATAGTGTAAAAAAAAATGCACCACCAGGAATTGAACTCGGGCATCCAATATCACCAAATACAAGCAATAAACCGACTAGGCCATAAAGGCTTTGTTGTCTTACAAAAATTGATGCGCTACATATTGATTTGGATCATTTCTCAGCAATTTTTGGCAAGCGTTAAACAACGTCACGTGCATGACTCATCGTTGCCACGTCAGTCCGTTGGTTACTCTGACCACCCCACCTTGCCTTCCGACCACCACCACCACCACCCCGCTGCCGCCGTCAGCGCTTGCCCCACCACCTCGCTGTTGTCGGTCAGAGCCAGGCACCCGCCAACCCGACCCGACATGCATCGCGTCACCACCAACCCAGGCCATGCACAACGATGACGCGTCCGTGTACGATGGCAACGACACCGTACACGCGTACGCAGTACGATGACAACAACGACAACGACAGTGGATCCATATACGACGGCGACAACACCAGACCGATGGGGAACAAGGGGGTGGGGATTGAGGTACGAGGTAAAGCGAGGTGGGAACGAGGGGGAGGCGACGCGAACGAGGCCGCAACACCACGTAAGTCGCAAATCCCACATACCGCCACCACTAACCTCCCCCCCCTCCTTTTGATATAGGCCGACGACGACACCGCATATGTACGGCATGTACCGCAACATGTACAGTACGACAACAGCACGTTACAATGGCGGGCACAACGCGTACCAACAACAACAACAACAACAGCGCACGGCACGTACCACGACATGTACCGACAACAACAACGACACGCACGGCACGTACCGCGACACGTACGACGCGAACAGCTGCATGCACGACGGCCACGATGACACGTACGACGGTCACGACGACGATGACGACCGTACGACAACCACAACGGATGGGGCCACGTCGACAACCACAACACGTCGCGACGGACGCAGCGGCCACAAAGACAAGGACGACAACATGTACGGCGTACACGTATCATGGCCACAACAACAATGGCACATACGACTCGACTGACACGTTCGGCGGGGGCTACGACCGATATGATCACCCTCCTGCCCCCTTTTTTGATTTTTTTACTTCTTTTTTCACTTTTTTTTTGTTTTTGTTTTTGTTTTCTCTTTTGTTTTTACATTTATATGTTTGTTCATTCATTTAATCCAAGTACATATGCTCCTGCCCAGCTTTTTTTGTCTGTTATGTTTTTGTTTTGTTTTTTTGTTTCAATGATGGATCTCACAACTAAATAATAATGTAGTACATAGCTATTAATATATTATATTATGCTCATGAATTTACACTAAGATTAAAGACTAATATATTCCAGTTGAAATCCAACTGGATTCCATTTCATTTTATGTGAAGTTAAAGTTGAAACTCCAACTGGAGTCCAGGTGGATTCCATTTGAACTCCACCTGGACTACAGTTGGACTCAAGTGGAATTATTTGGAGTCCACCTGGAGTCCACCTGAGTCCACCTGGAGTCCACCTGAACTCCACCTATCAAAGTTAATTTTTGAACATTTACATATGTTCCAGGTGGAGTCCATGTGGAGTCCACCACTTTTATATGGAGTTGGTGGACTCCATATGGAATACCTGGGTGGAGGTAAAGTACACCTCAGGTAGGGCAGACGATTGGGGGTATTGGTAGTGCTGCCGCCACAGCGCAGCCGATGTGAGGTAACTGTGACTTCACTGTGAGATTTCGAACTCAGACACACTTCACAGCTCAACAAAGTGGGTGTGAAGTGCTGTGCAGTTCATCGTCAGTTCCATCAATCCAATTTCGCGCGTGACCCTTTCTCTACTCTTAACTCTTAATGATAATTGTTTCTAAAAATAAATGGCCTTTGATGCTGCTAAACCTTTCGGAGATTGGCGCAGGAGGCAACCAGGAAGTTTGAGCACTTGCTATCATGTTCGACAAATGTTTGAGCCCTTGCTCATTGGCAACTACATAACGTTGGAGTGTCATCGGCGAACACTCCAGTCTTATCGTAGCTAGAACATTCCATTGTTTGTACATGTTTGGCAGCAGCCTTGCCACTAGATACATGATAGTACCGACATAAATAGGGGAGAATCATCATTCAACCGCATCCCGTTTGCCCTAAGGCAAAGTTAGCACTATCCATCTGGTGATGAGAGTGAATTGAACAGCACGCAACAATTATATTTCAAAGGACTACTAGGATTTAGGCATCTAGGCAATAAAGGCATTCAGGAAACAGGTTAGAAATGCACTAGGCTCAGGATTCATCAAACACGCTGGCAGACCAGGTGACAAACACGTTCCCAACCGTGAAAACCACAGGAAAGGAACCCACTAGGACAATTCAAAAGTGCATCACATACAGCAGCACCCTCCGATTATACAAACACAATTAGAAGCCTCTCCACACTCACGCCGTTGAGCAGTACACCATTTGACAAAAGACGGCCTCCTTCAAGCCTGTCAAACTTTGAATTCATTGATAAAAGCCAACCAGACACACCATTCGAGCATACACCATCCACATCCCCAACCAAACAAGTATTTACAGCACCACCACCACCACCACCACAGCAGGAAACAATGACAACTGAGCAAGTTGCACTGTTCCATGGAGACAAAGATGAGGAGAACCCCGAGGATTTCCTGTGTTCATTCTTTCGACAAATGGGAACAAGCACCGACGATGTCAAAAAGCAGCAATTCCCAAATTTCCTACAGGCAGATAGTGTTGCAGATGACTGGTTCGAGGACTTACCAACAAACTCTAAGGCAAAATGGGGCAACATTGAAGCTGCCTTCCGACTACGATGGCCCAGAAAGAAAGCAGCAAAGAAGACAACTGAAGAATATGAAGAAGAAATACAAGACCTACAACTCAAGATGGAGGACCTCGGAAAGAAGGAAAAAGTTGCAGGAAGAGAGGTCTACACACAGATCGCATGGGCAGACAAAATGGCAGCAATTATCAGAGGCGCTTAAAGCTGGAGAACACAACAACGTACATTGGACAAATTCAGAAGAACCTACCCACACTATTAAGAGAGAAAATAGGTGCAGGACACGCCAGCTGGACAGTCTTCTTGCAGGCCATACGCAATGTCAATATAAACCATATCCGTGACGGTGTCGATATCTGGAAAAAGAACAAGCTGAACAGGATGCCATCAAGAAACACATTGGACAATTGGAGAAGCTGGTAACTGCATCACCTACAGCACCAATCTGACAGCAAATGGGTGCATTCAGCATTGGAAACAAACCCCAAGCCCTAACCCAGTCCCTCGATACACAGCTTCAGCAACAACCAACCCATTCACAAGTAATAGCGGTGGACGCAGTAACCTATTCACACAACCACAAGCAACAGCTACCACATATTCGCCAAGACCACCACCTATGCAGGCTGAACGGGCCACTTTGCAAGTCCAACTATCCAAATACCCTCAACATCCAGACACTGAAGCAGGATGGCAGGCACATCAAGCACAGCAAGTGGACTGGGTGAAAACCTATGGATTAGGCACACGTGTCACAGAGTCAACACCATACCCACTCCGGCCAGGTACTACACCAGTCAACTCCGGAGAGTGTTTTACATGTGGCTTCACTGGGCATTGAGGACAACGAGACAGCAGTACATGTGGACGTCATGTGCTACACCCTAATGAGCAAGCTTGGCGTGCAATATGCTCAAGGATTCTGAAAGAACCAAGACAAGTGGCAAATATTCAAATAGTGGCAATCGACGATTATGGAATTACCTGGCAGGGAGGTACAGGGGGAAACGAGGAAGGGCTGTCAGTGTAAGTACCAATGTGACAGCCCTAGAAAACAGCAGACAGGAAGAATTTGAAGTTGAAGTCACAGATCCAGCACACATTACCATTCCAAATGTAGACTCAACATTTTCCGAATCAAATATCGTTAATCTGTATGCTGTCAGTGCAAAAGTAGATGAAGAAAGAAGAAAACATACAACAAAACCATTTATCCATCAGATACGACTACACGGCCCTCAAGGCGAAATCATACGTGTATGGGCATTATTTGACAATGGTGCTATGAGAGAAATCATGTCAACAGCCATGTTTGAAAAGTCAAAACATCGATTGGGTAAACTACTACCTTCATCCCTGGTCTTGCAAATGGCAGATGGCTCCACCGTCAAATCATCAGCACGATGGGAAGGAGAGATCGAAGTGGGAGGGGTCCACGTAAATGGATCATTTGAGGTCTTCGACAGCCGCGGAAATTCGGATTTTCTATTGGGGAAAACATTACTGAAGTCATTTAAAGCTGTTCATAATTATGATACTGACGAAGTGAAGGTTGAAGGAGTGGATGGGTCAGCAGTACTCGAAAATCAGGTCGAGATTATGGAAGCTCAAGAACAAGAAAACCCACAAATAGGAACACCAATTTGTGTTGTCACAGAGGAGGAGCAATACACCAATGAGGAGGGTCCCATTGCAGAAATCAACGTAGAAACACTGAAGAGCAACCAGAGCCTATTCACTCGCATGACAAACCCCCAAAAACCTGAACGTGTGAAAGAAATTTTACATCTCGTGACGATAGGAGATGACCTTACCAAGGATCAAAGGCTCCAAGTACAAGAACTCATCTGTTCATTTGCTGATATATTTGCACTCTCAGTTCAGGAAGTCAAGCAAGTTGAAAATGCAGTACACCAATTGGACATTTCACTCGGAGCAACATTTTCAAAAAAGGTTAACCAGAAACCACTAACACCCCCACAACAGCGATACCTCTATGAGAGTATTGATACCATGCTGGAAGCAGGCATCATCGAACCATGTTCACCAGAGGACGTCAAATGTGTATCATCTACAACACTTGCACAAAAAACACATCAGGGCAAAGGCCTTACTTTAGTGGAACTGCAACATAGGGTTAACGACGAATGTATAGCCCACGGCATGGAACCCAGGTTTGACATTCCCCAAGAACCTCTGCGACACCAGATGACAGCCTTAACGAGAACAAACCAAAGTGGAGAATATGCCAAAACTTCGCACAAATCAACAAAGTTACACAAGTAGTTCCCATGCCACAAGGAGACATATGGGCAAAGCAGCAGCGTTTGAGTGGACACAGATGGGTCTCTGGATTTGATTTCGCAGCAGGCTTCTACGCTCTGGGTGTTGCCACAGAATCAAGGCCATATACATGCTTTTACGTCAAAGGCATAGGCTACTTTAGATACCTACGGATGCCATTTGGACTTACCGGTGCACCATCATCATTCGCAAACATGACAGCAAAAACATGTCCAACTTAATTGTGAACGAGACAATGGAACTCTTTGTCGATGATGGTGGTTCAGCAGCAGACACATTTACAGAGATGATGGGCAAAATGACACAGATCTTCACCCGTATCGTGTACTTTACCTCCACCCAGGTATTCCATATGGAGTCCACCAACTCCATATAAAAGTGGTGGACTCCACATGGACTCCACCTGGAACATATGTAAATGTTCAAAAAATTAACTTTGATAGGTGGAGTTCAGGTGGACTCCAGGTGGACTCCAGGTGGACTCCAGGTGGACTCCAAATAATTCCACTTGAGTCCAACTGTAGTCCAGGTGGAGTTCAAATGGAATCCACCTGGACTCCAGTTGGAGTTTCAACTTTAACTTCACATAAAATGAAATGGAATCCAGTTGGATTTCAACTGGAATATATTAGTCTTTAATCTTAGTGTAAATTCATGAGCATAATATAATATATTAATAGCTATGTACTACATTATTATTTAGTTGTGAGATCCATCATTGAAACAAAAAAACAAAACAAAAACATAACAGACAAAAAAAGCTGGGCAGGAGCATATGTACTTGGATTAAATGAATGAACAAACATATAAATGTAAAACAAAAGAGAAAACAAAAACAAAAAACAAAAAAAAGTGAAAAAAAGAAGTAAAAAATCAAAAAAGGGGGGCAGGAGGGTGATCATATCGGTCGTAGCCCCCGCCAACGTGTCAGTCGAGTCGTATGTGCCATTGTTGTTGTGGCCATGATACGTGTACGCCGTACATGTTGTCGTCCTTGTCTTTGTGGCCGCTGCGTCCGTCGCACGTGTTGTGGTTGTCGATGCGTGGCCCCATCCGTTGTGGTTGTCGTACGGTCGCCATCGCCGTCGTGACCGTCGTACGTGTCATCGTGGCCGTCGTGCATGCAGCTGTTCGCGTCGTACGTGTCGCGGTACGTGCCGTGCGTGTCGTTGTTGTTGTCGGTACATGTCGTGGTACACGTGCGGCGTTGTTGTTGTTGTTGTTGGTACGCGTTGTGCCCGCCATTGTACGTGCTGTTGTCGTACTGTACATGTTGCGGTACATGCCGTACATATGCGGTGTCGTCGTCGGCCTATATCAAAAGGAGGGGGGGGGAGGTTAGTGGTGGCGGTATGTGGGATTTGCGACTTACGTGGTGTTGCGGCCTCGTTCGCGTCGCCTCCCTCGTTCCCACCTCGCTTTACCTCGTACCTCAATCCCCACCCCCTTGTTCCCCATCGGTCTGGTGTTGTCGCCGTCGTATATGGATCCACTGTCGTTGTCGTTGTTGTCATCGTACTGCGTCGCGTGTACGGTGTCGTTGCCATCGTACACGGACGCGTCATCGTTGTGCATGGCCTGGGTTGGTGGTGACGCGATGCATGTCGGGTCGGGTTGGCGGGTGCCTGGCTCTGACCGACAACAGCGAGGTGGTGGGGCAAAGCGACGGCGGCAGCGGGGTGGTGGTGGTGGTGGTCGGAAGGCAAGGTGGGGTGGTCAGAGTAACCAACGGACTGACGTGGCAACGATGAGTCATGCACGTGACGTTGTTTAACGCTTGCCAAAAATTGCTGAGAAATGATCCAAATCAATATGTAGCGCATCAATTTTTGTAAGACAACAAAGCCTTTATGGCCTAGTCGGTTTATTGCTTGTATTTGGTGATATTGGATGCCCGAGTTCAATTCCTGGTGGTGCATTTTTTTTTTACACTATAATAAAATATAATAAAATATAAATAAAATCCGGGGACCTTCCTCCACCTGGAGTCCATTTGAATTTGGCCCTAAAATTGTGTATTCATGCCAATATACATGATTAATGACTCAAATCCACATGAAATCCATATGGAGGATGTGGAACTCCAGATGAAGTTCCACATGGAGTCCACATGGAGTTCCACATCCTCCACATTGGCCCACATGGAGGATGAGTGGATTCCAGCTGGACTCCAGGTGGAGCCTCCACCTCTAAATGGCTGGTACACCTGCCAAAAAAGAGTCACCAAACTCCATGTGGACTCCACATGGAATACCTGGGTGAGGGTAAAGACCTCTTCTATCGCGCTGAATGACGGAACCACCATGGAGACATCATAAAGCACGAATGCGAGCGGGTACGCTGCGGCCAAATCCAGCACCGACATCACCATATGCTTGAATATTCTTTGCAGGCCGGACGGTATTATGCATATGCTGGAGACTCTAAAATATCTTGATTATATCCTACGAGAAATGTGGAAGGCATGGCAGTGCCTAGTGAGATGAACGTCAGACCACTTTTCATGTTATTAAAGAGAGTGCGGCTCGTATAGGTGGATGGGTTGGTAAACAGCCCTGCTAAAACCATCGCAGCATCTAAGAGACCCATAATAGCGTGAAAAGCGATTAATAGGAGTGTGTATGCGGAGTATAAGCTCCGCAACAAAAATTAATAGCGGGACCCAACACGAACTTCCCCAGATATTATCGCACCTCAATATCTGTGAAGAACGTAGAGACATAAAATATACAGTGATGTCTTTATTAACCACTGACTAGCAGTCCGTCTGATACAATAAGCGCGGAAAAGAACAGAAACTCATCGAGTATGAACATCCACAACAGGCCGGCTCCCAGCGTCTCGAAGATGAACTCCCACGTGTCTCCATTTCCCAAGCCCGCCCACTCGTGCGTGGGATACAAGTAACCTTGAGGCGACTTTAAAGAGAACAGGAGAAGAGAGGGCCAAGCGCATCAGTCTTCAGCCAGCAGCCTTCAGTCTGAGTGGTGATCACCGATTTGAGGTTCGTGCTGTATGTAAATGAATGTACGGTCGCACAGATGTTAACCAGACAATTAAAGCAGACGATACTATTCAGCTTTTCCCGAACCTACGGTCTCAGCGACTCGGTTGGTTTCGTGTTTCTTTAGGGACAAATATCATTATTAGTGATATCCTCGTTGCTCGGAAGAATGGATCCATCTACGTAAAAACTCGCCGTGTGTCTCCATCACCATCCAAGTCTTCGGCCGTGAAACAATGACCAACATTGAAACTTGGACGTTGTGTCCAGTTAACGAGGATTTTGAACGGCAAGGGACGCGCTCAGGCTGAGCACACGAAGAGCAGCTAAGATGACCAAAGCGTTGATTCTGTTCAGAGGCCAGAAACGTCATAGCATCACGCGACTGTAGAATATCTGTATAACAGAACGGGATCCGTTTGCCAGTGCCGGGCTTTCGATGGCTCGCGTTCAGGATGGCATAATGCAGCTGCGCAGGCCATGAATAAAGGAAAGTATGGATGGGACTGAAAGAAAGTATAGAAAGACGTACCTTTAGAGGATGGGTGTCCGTAAGATATCCGGTTTGCGGATGTTGTGTTCACGAGCGCTTTTGTTCCGATGGTCGATGTATTTGAGAAAGCACATAGATTGTTCTAAAATCACAAATCGAAAAGGGAGAAGAGCATGAAATTCGAATCATGGGACATTGGCGAGACGTGGGTCATTAGACGGAGGCAAATGCATGCTTACAGCAAATTTGCATCACCATTCGCTGCTCTCCATCGTTCCCATCTTCCAGGACGGACCCCGCAATCGCCTTCATATCCTGCAGGATGATGTACAGCGCCCCGGCGTCCACCCTCTCCGTATCACCCCGTCCTCTCCGTTCATCTTTTGCGCTCGACTTCCACCCTAACTGCCTCTACTTTTGCATCGAGCTCTGCTCCACTCGCACCCGCACCCGCATCCGGACTCTCCCCTGATCCCGATCCGCACCCTGACCGTCTTTCACCCAAGTCAACTATCTTCAAAGCTGTGTCTGCGACTGCTCCTCGAAGAGGGAAGATTGGCACGCCGATACGCGGTCCTGGAGTTCTGCATGGTTGTACTGTGGAAGTACGTCAGCGAGTATGGATGCGGGCTGCCAAAGAACAGAAGGGAAAGGAAGGTAATAAGAAAACGTCGGCGTCGGAAAGAGGTGGATGCGGGGTAAATGTCTATGATTATTAGTGGGTATATGTGCGTGTGCATGGTGAGGATGAGTGAACATGAGAGAGGCATGGGAATGGGAATGTAACGGGAACGAGGATGAGGCCTGAAGATGCGAATGATAGTGCAGTGATCTACGAACGGGAGAGTGAGGACTGAGACAGTCGAGTGGGCATGCAGTTCAACGGCAACGGTATTGCGTTGTAGGGTACGACGAATGATAAATCGAACATCAATTCGTCGAGTGGCGCGAAGCAGTGTACAAAAGTTAAAACAGGACCAGGATATGGGTGTCGGACGCGGGCGATTGAAAATCAAAAGATGCATATATGCACGCGCTGGGGTAGGTCGAAGCTGACGCTGGCGTTGATGCATGATGCATAATGGCCCAGGAACCACGCTGTCTGTGCTTCCAGAGATATTGAATCCGCCGGCACCAGCTCTTGGAGTTGTATTACTACCTGACATCATCCTGCTCCTCGATGTCGGCCACCCCGACTGTGATTGGGCATCCTACTATCCTGACAGCCACTTCATCCTCATCGTCTTCGACCGTAACCGGATTGAGTAGACCCTTGTGCCCCCGGTTGGATCATTGTATCGGGTCTGGCCTACGAAGGGACTCAGAGGAGTGGCTTGGCTCATACTGGTACTCAGTATCAGGTTCGACTTCAGAGGGTGAAGAACGTTTCGGAAGGAAAGAGCAATCAAGTGAGGGGTTTAGAATAGGACGACAAGAATGACATCGGTTCGTGAGTTGACCCCGGTCCGAGCCTGCACATGCACACGATCACGAGGGCCCAGCACGTGAAATGGTTCTTCGGGTTCACGACAACACGGTTGCTCGTAACGTCGGCCTTGTATGTATCCTGCTCTCTTGACCATGACTCCACCATATGGCATGAATTTTACCAAGCTCAGCAGGACCCAGGGCGTGGAATGCGGCGATAGCACCACACGTGTTATCATCCTCGGAGCGCAGTCATCCTCTCTCTTCCTCCCTCTTCTTTTTCTTCTTCTTCCTTACCACTTCCACTTCCACTCCCCTCACCCGTCCACTACACAGCCGGCGACATCCTCGCGTAAATCCTCTTCCAGTACGAGCGGGACGTCAACCCTGTCGTCATCATCTCTGCCTACAACATTATTACTGTCGTCCTATGCATGCGTAAGCTTACGCGTACACCTCAATTCCTGAGGCGCTGTACAGGCAGATCATAGTGACTTCAACCAGCCAGAGTGTGGAGGGACTACGGGACCAGGACGCGGTGCTCGTCAATCTCGGCGAGCTCTCGTGATTAAAAGTACGCTTCTAAGCCGCATGTGCATTGCATGGATGGAGAATGGAGCTGGCTGGCGGATGCATGCACACAGGTACGCAAAGGGGCTGGCGGAAGTCATCAACCGCTCGCGGGCGTTCATATCGGCTACTGCCAAAGCCAAGATCGCGAAGCTCAGTACGTCCTTCCTCCCTCCTTTGATTCAATTCCTCGATTCACTCGATTTGACATCTAATTACCCCTCTGCCCAGTCCGCACGCTCCTTGGCTACTTCGCCGCCATCCCCGACTCCCGTAAAGTGCAGATGAAAGCGCTGATGGACGATATCGCCTGGGCCAGACAGGAGAAGCGCATTTCCTGAAGCACAGTCTCGAGACGCGGCTTGTCGGACTGTGCGTGCACTCTCTCATTGTCATAATTCAGTTTTCGGATTTTGTATGCCAAGTTATGACACACATATACAGACAACTTGAGTCCCGCCAGTACCAGCCCCCAACCGCGCTCATTGGGCCCCTGCTCACGGAGCTCAAGCGGCTCGACAACAAGATGATCCTCACGGAGATGCACCTCCTCGAGACTCGAGAGCCGGGCGTATTGCGCGCTGGGAAATATGCCCAAGGCCAAGGTGTGTTGCTTTTTCTCCTTCCTCTTCCTCGTTCCCCGCACCACCTAGACTTACGCTAACCCGTACCCCACCCAGGCATCCCTAACATCCTCCCGCACAGCCGCCAACGCAGTCTACTGTCCGCCGCCCTGCAAGTTCAACTCGACCTGCAGTCCGGTATCCTCCATATGGAGGAGAAGGACTATAGCACCGCGTACTCATTTCTTCAAGGCATTTGAGAATCTGTCGGCGCTCGGCAAGAGCGAGGGGTGGAATGATAACGAGGGACGTAGTGGGGGAGGGGAAAGCGCAGGAGGAGCTGAAGGATATGCTGTTGGGCAAGGTTATGTTGAATTTGGTGGGTATTGTGTTTCTTTCGTGTAACCCCTTCGTCGATCGTGCTCATGCTCATGCTCGACCTTGTCCGTTTTTCCGTTTTTTCCTCATGCATATCCATCGTATCGCAACTGACGTTCTATTCTATTCAATCCCGCTTTCCCTCATTCTCTCCCTGTCCAACGCGAACGCCGTTTCTCGTTGCCTCCACCACCTTGTCATTTCTGGATCACTGCCGCCACCGCACCGCCAACAGCCAGAAGACGTGAACACCCTGCTCACCATCAAGCTCGCCCTGCGGTACGCGTCCTCGCGCGACGTGGAAAACATGCGAGCCGTTGCGCATGCGCATCAGAAGCGGGATTTGCGCGCGTTTCAGGGGGGTGTTGAGGGAGTATCGGGTCGGTGAGTGATTTTTTATGTTTTTTTTTTGCAGACTTTGGGGGTTTCGATTCACTTTTTTTTGGGGGTGTTTCTGTGCTTGTGCTCGTTGCAATTGCGACCTTTTGTGGCTATGTGGTGCCGTGTATTCTGACCTTGTGCTTGCGTGTGGTGCGGTGCAGTTCGAGAGCAGGAGTGGGAGCGGGAGATGAGCGGGTGGTTTTGTCGGCCATGGCCATGCGGCGGTTATTGCGCATGCACATGCGTGGCAGACTGGTTCTGGTTCTGGGTGCTAGGTGCTGAGTTTTGGGTCGCCGCTGCTGTTAATCTATTTTTCTTGGTTTTTAACCTCTCATTTCTCTCTCATTGCTTTTCATTCTCTTTTTTCATTCTCTCTCATTTCTTGTCAGGACTTTTGCTAGGAATCGCTGCGCGTGGCGTGCGCGTGCTATGTCGATCCTAGCGTGCGAGCGTGCGGGCTGGGTGGTGGATTTAGGCTGCATTGAACTCAAGCTTTTCGTGCGCGGTAGGTTTTTTGGTTCAGTTTTGGACTTCTCTGGCAGGCACGGTTGGTGGGCTGTCGAGATGCGCTGTTCTGCTTGAAGAAAAAGAGCCGATACCTCCCATTCCGCTACTCGTCGTCTGTTTACCCTCCATCCCATCCTTCAATTCCATCTGTTTACTTATGTGGCTTTTTTTTTTATTCGCTCTCTCTCATCATTTGCTCTTGTTCTCTCTTTCCGGCATCTCAATCTTAATTGACTGATGCTGACGCCCTTCCCTCCTTTCATATAATCATCGCTATTACTATCACAGAACTGCAATCAGACCCAACGATCCGCACGCATCTCGCCGCGTTATACGACGCGCTGTTCGAGGGCAACCTCAAGAAGATCGTCGAACCGTACTTGGTCGTCGAGGTCGCATATGTCGCGGAGTAGGTCTGGCAGGAGAGGTAGGCGGTGGAGACTAAGTGCATTTTCTTTGCTTTTGGCCTGGCTTTCATTTTTGTGTTTGCATTGCGTTGCTTTGGCGAGATGTCAGCGCCGACCTGTTTTTTTTCTTTTTGGCATGACAGATTGTCGACGATGATTTTAGATAAAGTGCTCTATGGCACGTTGGACCAGGGCCGAGGGTGTCTCGTCATCTACGACGAGCCGAAAGCCGACATAAGGCTTCTTTTCTTTCTCCTTTCTCCTCCTCTTCCTTGTACGCTGTTCACTCACTCTTGAACACTCATACAGAACACATACGGAGCCGCCATCGAGACCCTCGAACAGATCAGCAAAGTCGTCGAGTTGTTATATGCCAAAGTACGCTTCTATTTCTTCTCTCTATCATTTGTTTTGATTTCGATTTCGATGGCTGATAGTGCAGAAGGTGTTTAATCTTCCCGACTGGGGCTCGAACTGACTCGGGTGTCCATGTAGCTGTAGCAGCGGGTGTCCATCTCGAGGTTTGGAATCGAGTCGGTGATTCGACTCTCCGACCCCCTCCCCGATATATCCGCGGTGTACAGAAACCTTTCCTTTCACCTCCACTAATCGTAAAATTAGAGTTTTAGATAGAATCATCTCCGTTTTTTCTTTTCACTATATCGGTGCAAACGACGCAAGATCACGGTTACACACACTCGTCTCGAACCCCGGTTGTATTGAAGATGTTGCCCGCCTGGCTACATCTAGCACTATGAGTAAGTGATGGTCCCTCTGTTGTGCATGCGCTAAAATCACTCCATGTTACCAGTTATGCCTTGGATTAGTACCATTATACAACAGTTTCAGACAATTGATACCTTTATTAAAGACAAATCTGAATACTATGGGCCATACAACACCCTCCGTACCGATCTCGTTCCCCACACTGAGCACAATCAGGTGACGGCTCGGTACAAGGGACCAGTAACTCCTGGTTTTATCGACTTTACAACAATGTACATTGTTCGAAAGCGGAAGTGTCCCATGTTTTTTTTTATTGAAATCAAGCCTTTCCCTCATATCGACGAGATATCTACCCGATCAAAAGTAAACCAGCAGACGAGCAACCGATATGAAAGCATCCTTGGCTGAAACATTGTTGTGCCTCAATTGTACGCAATCAGTGTGATGTGAACGCGCTTTTCTGTGTACGAGTATGATAAGAAGACCAATTCCTTCTCACCTCCTTCCATTCCCCGCCATCTCACTTTTATGACAGACGTCTCTCCGGTTTCTCGGTGAAATTGTGGCTTGTTAGAAGGTGTAGGAAAGCAGAAGGTGAGGGAATTGGTGTTGGAGTTCAAACGCATGTTCCAGGACATAACAGAATGTACGTCTTTTGTAGTTGTCTTCGGTGATCTCTCATTTACCTACATCACTTCAATTTGATTATTCAAAAGGAGACATAATCAACACACCTTTCTACATGTCAATTCCGTGCTCGTGTTCTGTTCTCAACACTGAGCTCCTAAGCAAGGTGTTACCAGGAATATATTATTTCAGAGGAGCTTGCATGTTACAGGTAAATAAAAACACAAAGTCCATTTGACAGACATTCTCCTAACACTGGTGGCATATCAGAAGAATATGTGGTCCAACATGGCCATATCGTGGTTGAATTTAATCAGCAGACCTTCTGACACATTTTCTGGACGCTAGAAATGCGCTTTGCTGACGTTAATAGAATAGCACACCTCACCGATAATCCGACAAACATGAACCCCAGCCTGCCATCCTTCCTAACCACGACATCCGCATCTCGTACATGGCCGTGCACGAAGTTGGCTTGATGTAGCTCGACCAATCGTTCCCCGATTTGTTCGCGCGTATCCGCAGCAGAATATTTTTGTGGAAGAGTTTGTATTCCTCATCGAGAGCGTCCGTGATAACCATCTTCCCTCTGGTACAGATGACTTCAGCTTCGGAGCGATATCTACTTCTGCACATTTATCGTGGACTACCTGTGAGTATCGATGCGCGAACTTAATACAAACCCTCTCCCTATTGTCGGTATCACCCATAAAAAGCAGCTTCTTTTCATCGATATGGCGAAAGTATTTGAAATTCACAGTGGTTTTGGTGTCGGGGCAGCAGTACGTGTGCGAGGATCTGGAAATTGTGGGTCCAAGTTTGCAAGAAGTGCAGGGTTTGTCAGTGCGTCGTAGCATTCTTGAGGGTACCGAAGTGATGAGCAAGAGATTCACGCATATCAGTGTCAGTGCAATGGCACAACAGAGGCATAGCGAGAGTAAGAACTTTGAAATGTGGTCGAGTCCTCCAAATTGCAGCGGAAAAGCTAATTTAGAGTCCTACTACACAGCCTCCGACGCAATTCCCTATCCGCTCTCCCTCCAGGCCCAGCAGGACTTGAAGTCGGGCATCCTCCACGCGGAGGAGCAGGATTTTAGATTATAGTACTGCTTATTTAAATTTCTGCTACGCGTTTGATAATCTGAGTGCACTTGGGGAAGAGGAAGATAATGGGTGGAAGGGAGGAGAGGGGAGGGAGGGGGAAAGGAGGGATGATAGGAGCTGGAGACGTTGAAGTATTTGCTGTTGCGTAATGTTATGTTGAATTTAGTAGGTCTTTTTCCATTCGTTTCATTTGATTCTCGTCCTTTTATGTTCTTTTTGTCGATCTCGCCGTTTTTCTTGATGAAATGAGACATGTATGCGTGCCACTCGCCTCGCCTTTCTTGAAAATACCCGCTTGCAGATACGTCATCTCGTGAGAAGGAAATAATGTCACGTGTATTTACATCTCCCAACTTTTTCAAGTAGCTTCCTTACTCTCAGTCGTACCACGACTGCGTAGGCATTCCAATTCACTTCACTCATTTATTACGTAGCGAATTTTTTCTAGAGGGGGCCTTCAGCATCGCCATCGGTCCTCTACGCCCTGGAGATGACGCGATCGTAATGCCGCTGACCGCTCCACCCACCTACTACGTCACTACTTATCTTTTTAATTACAGGGCACGGCGCACTGTCCTCGAGACTTCTTTTCTTCTGCCTGATCTATTCTGTGTCCACCGAAATCGTAACTGACACGGACGTCTTGCTCCCCATTTTTCTTCTTTGTCTACCTCTACCCCATCGCTTTTCCTTCCCCACCACCCACTTCTCCTCTCATCCTCAAATCCCCTCACTCCAAATCCCCTCCTCCAATATGATAACACAAAACAACAGCCAGAAGACGTCAATTCCCTGCTCACCAACAAAATTTCCCAGCGCTACGCCTGCTCGTGGGACATCAAAAGCATGCGCGCCGTCGCGCGAGTGCATCAGAAGAGGGATTTGAGGGAGTTTCAGGAAGTGTTGAGGGGGTATCGGGTTGGCGAGTTGTGGCTTTTATTAATATTATTTAGGATTTCGAGGGTGTTTTATTTTTTCTGTTTCTATTTTTTGAGAGTTATTTTATGGAGAGTTTTTGTGGGATTGTGTTATTGGACGTCGTGTTTTTGGAGGATGTTTCGTTGGTGGCGGTTTCGTTGGTGACGTTTTTGTTCGAGGACGCTTTGTTGGACGTCGTTCTTCGTTCTTCGCTTTCTCTATTCCCTCCGTTGCTTACTCGACTCGAGAGATGGATGAGCCGCAGCCGCGTCCTCAGGGCGTTCCTTCACTCGGTGCGTCGGCGCACAGGATCCGAGCCTAGCATGCGGACTGGTTGGTGCATCTCTCTGTCTAGCCGACTCCTAGCGTTTAGAGCGGTGGTTCACTCAGTTTTGAACACTCGCCCGCAATGTTGGGAGGCCACCAGCAAGCAATGCAGCTCGCCCGCGCGAAGATGACAGGAGTCATCGGCGGTGCTGTATATAGACGTCGTAGTCCTTTTTGAGAAAATATACCCCGGAGCACAGATAGGCACAAGATTTCGGTTGGCCTGGAGTCCAACAGAAGGTTGATCGTGAAGTGGGATTAACGTGTGGAATGACACACCCATTTCCAGGAGGCAGCGTGCGAGTGAAGTTGAAGAATGTTTTTGAGGACTGAGTAGAAGGCAGAACACCTTGACTGCATCTGTAGCAGTTTTCAGAGCAATTGTCCAGGGAGTCTTCAGTTCAAGGCGGCTTCCCGAAGAACAAAAAGATTGCCAACCTTCTCAAAGAGAAGCCTCAAAGCTATAACATCAAGAGCAATGGGACATTGACTTTTGAGATCATAGATGGCAGGCGGTGGGCCATTGGCCGTTTGGAGGCCCTGAAGAAACTCGAAACATGATAGGCTGAAGTCAACTGGTGGAGGGTTAAAATCCCCGGCACGAAGCCCCACAGTCTTGACGAAATCGTTCCACCTTGCCTTGTCGGGGGTAGAGGGATTTAGAGGAACAGCAATGAGGGGTCGATAGCCATAGTGAGCTGAAAGGTATGCGACGATGTCCACCGCTTGGGAGGGAATAAGATCAAGTCCGTTTTCACTCTCGTTCGACAGGGGGCGCTGGTAATGGGACGACACCCGCATACGCATGGACGCGTTGAGCAACAAATTCCTCGACTTTTTTCTGCTTAGAATCCGGAGACTCGTCCTCGTTGTAAGAATGAGGAGCAGGTGGAACGTCCCTCGCCTTAAAAGTCCAAGTCGTTCTCCTCATAAGCAAGTTCTTCCGGAGTCGCAAAGTACTCGCAAAGATCCCATTTACTCGCAAAGATCCCATTCATTTTGGACAGAGTCATAGCGAGCTTGAGACCCCGGATGATCATCAATTCTGTCGGCATGTTCGCTTTTTAAGACCCTAGTGCGGACAAGGCACATGTCATCTTCGTCAGCTCCAATCCCAAACAAAAACTTCTGCTGAAACAGTAGGAGGGTTCCTTTCTCGATTCAGACGCACTTCCCTCTCCTTTGGCGTCTCATTCGCAAGTCTTCGATCGTTGATGATCTTTCGGGCAGCGAAGAAAGATTCCCATGGCTTGGAGGCAAGATACGCGTCTCAGGCCTTATTGAATTCCAAGTCTTCAAGAATAGCAGATTTGGAGCGAGAAAGACTGGGTGGGGACAGCGGTTGCTCCTCCAAGGCGACAGGGTGTGGAGATGGCAGAGAAGGTGGAGACGGAGACCTATAAACCATGGTCGTCGCGATTCTGAAGGTGCTCCGATGGGGGTTGAAGATAGCTGAAAGCGGGGTGATATGTCTGATCTCGCTCGACTTTCGACCAACGATACCACACAGGTATGTCCCAAACGCAAAGCCATTTCGCAAGGTCAGCACCTTGGCCGCCTTTGCTGTTGAGATCGACGAATGCTCCGGTGCGATGGGTCGGCTTCCAGAACGCACCCATTATGATATTATACAGCCCGCTGAGCCACGACTGATCTACTTTTTCCAAGGCAAGGAAGTTGAACCACTCCGGGACCTTCAGGGGTTGGGTACTCCTTCAATGCAGGCAATATAGAACGACAACAAGCCGATCCAAATGATGAACCAATCGCGTGCGCATCCAATTCGATAGCGTGCACCACGAGCAGTATAAAATACTTGATCGAAGCCAAGGAGAGAGGGCGAAGGGGGAGGAAATATGGTTTTAGCAGATGACGGAAATTTTCCTTTAGGAGATGGATGATAACAATTAAAACGTCTTCCAGATAGTGCCACGCCAAGGATTTTGATTGTGAGAGCTGGTACCCTGTACCCCAAGATGCGTCAACTTCATGAATGTCGTTAAGGTAGTCGCGAAGGTGGCCAAACACATATCCTTCGAATGTCGGAATATTGGGGATAAAGCTCAAAAATCCATAGGCGCCGGTCCACCATTCAGGATCGTGATGCCGGTTGAGAGATGCGGCTCCAATGCTGAATGGATACGATCTCTTCTGATCTGGGACAGAAACACGGGCGTGAGCAGTTAGGTGAATAATAAATATCTCCGTCGCTGATGAAGGCCCTGCCCTCGGAATGGTCCAAACGTGAGGATTGTTGAGACATTGGTCTTTAAAACTCAAGATCAGCCTAAGAACTCGACGTATGACGGAAGGTCTCAAAAAAACACTCACGAAGTTGAAGTTATGCCGTTTCAAAGCCTGATTCAATCGAGAGCTGGCTGTACCGCGAGCTGAGGGATAGAAGTGCGGCCGTTTTGAAGCCTGATTCAATCGAGAGTTGGCCGTATCGCGAGCTGAGGGATAGAAGAAATGCGGCCGTTTCGTAGCCTGATTCAATCGAGAGCTGGCCATATCGTGAGCCGAGGGATAGAAGAAATGCGGGCAAGCTAAACCATGATTTGGACACCCAAATAACAGCCAAGAGTCAAGGTTCAAACAGGAGGAATAGCGTGTTTTGGGCACCCAAAACACACTTTGACAATTTGACAATGAAGGTGGGAGTTGAGAGGAATAGCGTGTTCTGGACACCCACAACACACTTTGACGATTTGACAATGAAGGTGAGAGTTGAGAGGAATGAGTTCGTTTAAGCGTGTTTGTTTGAGATTGATCAAAGCTTTTGCCACACAAGGACAAGCACGCTCACGAAATCGAGAACGCATCACACGATCACTTGATCAAAGCGTTGTCACACAAGCACAAATACGACGGAACGTGATGAGCGTGTTTGGTTTAAAGGGAGAACCAAACATAGGGTGCGACTTCAGTGCGATCAACATTTGATCAACAACCCATCTTCTCGCCACGGTGTGTCCTGGGTGTCCAGACCACACCGCGCTGAGGTTGTCCATACTGAGGTTGTGCTGTGGGTGTCCAGAGCACAACCTGCTCGACCATCCACTTGTGCTTATTGTGTTCTGGGTGTCCAGACCACACCACGCTGGGGTTTTCCATGCTGATGTTGTGCTGTGGGTGTCCGGAGCGCGACATCACTGCTCGACTACCCAGCACTCATGCTTATCGCAGCACCTTTTTGATGTACCCTATACGCCCCATATGCTAGGTGCTCAGGTTCTTGCTTACGGTATGTACTGTCATATATCAACTATAAACGCTGCATAGACACTTCTCAAGGAAAACGTATTCGATAGCTATGTACGCCCTAAGCTTCACTACTCTTTGAACGCTGAAGCCACCTTGAACATTCTTGAAAGTTAGTGACGATACAATGGTGTTGCATTTGAACTCACCCTTTTCATTTTCTTTGCAGTCCTTGCGCCGGGCGGGCTGCCTCTGAGGTGTACTTAAGATGGAGCTTCAGCATGTCATGCATGGGCCAGTGTTTATTATACTCATCTAAGACCCGGTACTCCTTTTTAACTTCATTGCAGATTTCCTTAATAAGTTTTTTGTTCTGTTTACTATAGCTTTTCGATAGATCCAGGTGCTTTTTCTTGGCTTGGTCGTGTACCAAATCCTTGCGGAATTCATCGGTAAGTTACAGGCAAATGATCAAAATAAGCACTCACTACCACCGCTTCATAAGTTCTTTCACTCCAGGCCAGCTCTTCTTGCAAATTATAGCCCCCTGACCCAGGACGCCCAGCCTCGCCCTTAGGCTTGGGGATTAATTTAACAAGTTCGCTCCCAGATTCAAGTTCGCTCTTCTTCATCTTCCTCATCTCCAGACTGAGAATCGGAGGAGTCAACATTCATATCCTCGTTAAATGCAACACGCTTAGGTGTAGGAGCCCTTCTCTGCGTTGTGCTGTGCTGAATGGTTTCCGGAGTTTTAGATCGTCTCTGTGCCGATAAGTATACAATATCTGGGATTGTAGAGCTCTCTCTCATGGCCGATCGCTTCCCTGGCTTGACGATAAGGGAGGAAAACTCCATTCTTCATGCGATCTTCGGCAGGTGAGGAAATGTCCTGGGCGAGAAGACGATCCTGCGAGTGATGAGCAGCTTGTGTCGTGTGATGTGCTGCATCCATGGTATGTGGTTTGAGTTGTGTATTGCTTGATCCATCTCATTTATATTCCTAGGCATACTCATTACTTTGTTCTACCCTCGCTACCTTGTATTTTTCAAACAGCCTCATAAGCATATATTTGCTATTGTTCTTTCGCCTATAGTGACTCCGTATATTGTTCCCAAATGGGGTAGGTATCCAAGCAGGTCAAGCGGGGTGGAGCAGTTCGCTCAACATTGTCGTCATGGACATCAAGACAATTAGCGTTACATTCACAATAGGGCGCTCTCCTTGCATAAGTATGCTGCCCATTGGCCAAAGTTAGTTGCCATCGCTCTCATTACCAGTACTACTCATGCTTATCACTCTTTTGCTCAAAGGCTTCAAGCACTTTTTGAAGGCCCCACGTAACAATGTGAGTAAAAATCTCTTCTCTTCTAATGTTATTTAACCAAGTACACAGGTTTATACCAAATATGCACGGTTTTCAGGTCTTAAAGGGCCTATAAACTGCTTATCATTCAGTCATGATGGAGCGCTGCTAGCCAGCGGTGGTAAGATGCCCTCGTGTTGTATCGTGTTATTGCATACATGCTAATGCAAAATTTATAGGTGATGATGAAACAGTTCGTGATTTGGGATGTTTCCGACTAGAAAATGCAAAGAAGTCCTTGAGGACCCTGGTCAACGATGGGGCCAGATTACATGTTTGGTCTGGCTAGGGGGTAAAGTCAAGGAAGATTTGCAACACCTAGCTTTCGAACTGGGCGTGGCTTTCTTATCATCTTCTGCCAGAACCATATGAATGTAAGCATTTAGCCTCTACACTTGGGAAAATATACTAACTCGAAACAAAGACTGCGATGGTTGAGATTGCCACTACACGGGTATTTGCTCCTAGCAATCCTGTTGAAGCAGTAGACTACGATATTCAAACATCACGTTTGGCTATCAGTAGTCACCATGGCAATGTTACCTTGTACAAAGTCGGAAGAAATGGTGAGATCTTTTTCTGTAGACAATGCGGCAGCGACTTATGATGATATAGGGACAATGTTACAGCTCTGGACCTTCAATGTGGAGAGCGACGGAAATACCTACATAGCTAGCTCTGTCCGCTTTTATGACTCGGGCTTAAGCTTTTAATTTTGTTCTAGAAACTGGGGAAATGTAAGGTGATACTTTAATTAATGAGACATTCATATTTATTATTCTTTCAACTTTGGCAGGATTTGTCGAAATGTCGAGTCTGGGAGGGAGGACTGGCGGAAGGTCTTGAAGTCTGGAGTGTGAGCATGATCTTTTGATATCATATGTCAATGCTGACCTCTTATGAAGTGGCCACGCTGACATTAGCCTGGATGGGCAATTACTTCTCATAGAGAATCTTGCAAAAGGGTTTGATCTATACCATTTACCACGCTCATCACCTTCACATAGCTTTCCCATATTCACAAAGAAACGATGCATCAAAGATGGTGCTTTTGCTGAAGGATCGTCAGTTGTGGTCTGTGGAAGTGATCATGGCAAAATATACACATTTTCTTTGTCCTCTCCTGAACTGAAACAGATATTAAAGCAAGCTGGTAAAAATACAGAAATACAGACCATATGCGTGAGTGCAAATGTTTTATCCAAAAGCCTGGTATTGACTTGTATTAGACAACATCCACCAAAGATTGTCATCTTATAGCCAGTGGCGCTTCCCTTGAATGCTCTGATATTGTGATATGGGAAAACCAGTAAGCTCACTCCTTATTGTCAAGAACTATGCTTACATTCAATAGTCCACGCATTCCAGAAAACAGGCCCAAAATAATGTATACCATCAAGCAATCATTATGGTCCTGAATTTCTTTATCATTTTTATCATTGCGTATTGGTCTTCAGGAATCTGGTTACCATATTCACTAAAGGTTTGTATGCACAAAATTACTCTATTATTCTTGCTAATTTATGGGATAAGATGGCTCAAAGTGCCTTAAGCACTATGAATGCCACGATAAACCGGGGTTTTGAACCACAAGTTCATACCAGCAATGCCAGATATTCAACCTGGGATCCAAATGATATGCGGGTTCATGTTGGTATGATTGTCCAGGATGATGATGATGATGAAGAGTTGTGGAATGATCAAGCAGAGTGGAATCGTTGGAATAGTTTGGATACACTTTGAATAGCTTGAATACACTTTGAATAGTTTGGATACACTTTGAATAGTTTGGATATGCTTTGAATATTAATTATTTAAATTTAAATTTTTTTTTTTGAGGTCGCTGATTTGAATACTATCTAACTCCATCTGATTCTACAATGCCTTCTGGTACTGAACTGTACTCCTTATTTCTCTTTGTTGTATTGTCGACAACAAAGAGAAATAAAGAGAGTACATATCAAGAGATTCCGTGTGTGTTGTGCTTGCATGGCAACGCTTTGATCAAGTGACCTAACTTGGTCAACATTGTCTAATCAACCTGCTTTAACCCGCTCTCTCTAACCCGCTCTCACTCAATGTTGTTCTGGGTGCCCAGAACAGTATTGTAATATGTGTTCTTATTGGAATTATCATCTCTTTGCATTGAAACTTGGTGATTGCATTGATATAACTTAAAGAGAGCTACTACGTGACCACCAGGGCCTCTTAGAACATCCTACTGGTCACCATCTGCGAAAATGGAACATTGTCGGTGCATCTCCAATCAAATCTTGCTCGACTTCTGCAAGAAACCTGGACCATAGACATGGTAAGTCTTCAAAAATGTAGTATTATGCTGGTACTTACTTTTTAACCACATATGCAACTCGTTTTGCATCCTTACCTCTCATATCAACAGGATATAGAGGATTATGCTTTCCAATGTGCAGGACATAGAGGTCTCCTCTCCACTGCACCCCAACTTTCTGAGTGCTTCGTTCTTCTTCAGTCCAATCAACTGCTTCTTGCACGATATCTGAAAGGGATGGGATTGGCTACCTTCCAAGAGAGTAACAGCGAAGTTGTAAATCTTGGCATTTGCGACTTGATCTTTGAAAATCTGATGTGTTTGTTGAAGTAATGTAGTCCTATTATCATCCCGAGCAATAAAGGGAGAGAAAAATGGCTTTGCGACGTCGTGACGGAAAAGGCGACCAGTATAGGCATAATGTTTTGCCTAATAACTGTAAGTATGACTGTATGACACTCCATTGTCGTACTCACTTTCGGAGACTTGTGGATAGGCTTCTTATGTGGCATGGCAGCACAGATTACTATTGGAGGGAGTAGTGTTATTGGAGCTTTGAGTTTTCGATCTCTTAAAAGTATTGGATTGGTTGTGAGCCGGTATTCAAGTGAAATAAATTTATTCCAAGCCACTCAACAATAAAGTTGCCATAGTAGAGGCCCCTGTTCAAATAAGAATTGGAGAATACTACTGGTGAATGGAGTTAATTAGCTATTGTAGATGTGCTGAGAACCCTACTGGCGTAATTAGCACCCCGCCACCATCAGCCACTCAATTGAATTCAGTTCATACCGATGATGAGTTTACTCCAATAATTTCAACGTGTCTAAGCATCTAAGCCATATCGAACTTAACAATTAGCAAAACTCCAAGCATTGAGTACAGAGGATAGATACTACCAGAACTTAGCTATTGTAGATGCGCATTTTCGAGGTTCATGTATTGGACTCTTTATGAGCTGCTCAACAATACAGTTGCCATAGTACTTGAGCTAGTGGGGTCAGACAATTCAGTAAATGGAGCGAAGTGGAGTTCAGTAATGGCACCTGTGCATTTTGAAGCGGACTAATCACCAATAAGTAAATACCCGCATGGGCATCACATTCACTCCCGGCCACAATGGCCGAACAACTTTCAATAAATTCATTGACCTAGAGTCGTCAACCGCCACCAGCGACTCTGACATGTTCAGCCTATTCAACTTCAATACACAACCTCAACCCCAACCTCAACCCAATGCAGACGTTTCAATGGATAACTTTGACGCAGTGCATATTTTATTTATTAACTGTAAAGTTGTTATTTTGAGCTAACTGATCTGCAGAATCGGCCTGGTGCCGTGCAACAACGCTCCAAACTTATACCCGTGACCAGCCATCCTTTAGAGCCTGCTCAAGGTACCATTCTCCCCGCCGTGAATCCAGTAACAATAGAACCCTCCAGTACCGGAACAAGCCAGGCTATCCCAGGCATAACTGCCATGGCCGTCGATACAGCCACCAACCCAAACCAGTCTACGCCGGATCAAGAACTGCCCATCATCCCACGGAGCGAGCAACAACACATCTCATATCCAAATGATATGAACCTTGACGTAAACGCGAGGTCAAGTAGATCCTCTCCTAGGCAACAAAGCCGTTTTGAAAACCTCCAACATACACCCGCCGCTTCCTCAACAGCAATTTGCCAATGGCCCTCACAGAAACATCGAGCCAACATATGAACACATACCTCAGCCATCGACTCAGTCGCTGGTACCGAAGCCGTTCACGTTGAAGCCGTTCGCATTCACATTAAAACCGACACCAACTAAGCATCAAATATCAATCGGGAAGGCAGAAAGGGCCTGGGCAGGAAGGTTCAGCGGACACGTTGGTCAAGTGGGCGAATGACGGAACCTGGGGTTTATTTACAAAACACGGAAAAAGACACAGAATGTGTAAGTTAACCATTCCTGCTGTTAGATTAACAAGGCTCACCTCATAATAGATCAAAACACGGGTCATCGAGCAAAGTGATTTTACCACAAGGCAGATGCTGGACCTGAAGGACAAAGAAATTCGCTGGATGAAGGAGAAAGTGAGTAATCAAACTGCTGCCTGATGAGTATATCAGACTTACCATATAATAATAGATGGACAAACACCAGGACAACTTCAACGAAGTCTTGGAGCAGTTATTGGCCTTGGAGCAGTCAAACAAAGAGCATGCTGCTAAGTTGGAAGCGACAGAAGCACAGCTCAAAAGAACGCAAAGAATACAGGAAGATAGAAGAGAAGCGATTTCACAAACGTCTAGGTAAACCAGGACAGTGCCGATAGGTTGAAAGCGACAGAAGCACAGTTCGAGAGGGAACGTCTGGAACGGCAGGAGTTGGAGGAGAAGCGAAATCGCGAATATCATGAGAAGCTGTGTGTATTAGAAAGGGAACGGAGACAGCTTGAAGAACATGCACGCGCTACTGTAAATGCACCATCAGGTATTTAAGACTTCATATTCCAAAATATTTAAAACACAAACTTACGTTGACCAATCTAGGATTACCATTCCCCACTCCTACTACGGAGGGTGTTATCCCGTCAACCAGCGGGCAACTTCCTCAGGTATCCAGCCATAGTCATCAGGAAGGAGGCGATGTAGATATGGACAATCATCCACAAGGTCAGCCTCCTGCTCCAATAGAGCGCGCGACCACGGTATCACAGGTCATGTCCACCACAGCGGCACCGCAAGTTACACTTACTCCCACTCCAATGTTCGACATGCATACTGCCTCCAGTAGCGGACAGTCTCATCTAGCCTGGAGAGGGTCGGCAAGACGACGCGTGATGGGTGAAAACCCACAAAGCCCTTCCAAAGACAAGGGCAAGGCTCGCGCTCCTGTTGCTGATGAAAGCTCGGGGAAGAGTTCGACCATGTCGTATCCGATGACAATGACAATGAGGTGAGCCATCCTGTTCCTAATTTTATAGTCATGCTGATACATTGAAAGGACAATGAAGGCTTCCTATTGTGTCCCACCACCATATAAATTCAAACGTCCACGGGCGGCAGGCCCCGGCTAAAAGCTGTCTATGGTGACAATGAGCCTGCAACACCGTCTACCTCCAACAGTCCTGGACAACAAATTATTCGCCGCAATGTTGACGTTTGCAAGTCGAGGAAATTACAAAAACAGTTCTTTCGGTCTTGGCGACCACAGGTGCATTGCCAAGTGCACCACAGACACCAGCCAGAAGACAGAAACACGCTTCAGCACTGGTGAAACAACCAGCTATGAAAGCCTCTAACAGTCCATCTAAGATAATCGGGGTAAGTTCATAGCACATTCAAATCTTAATGTGGGCTAACCCACCATGCGTATCTATCTAGAAAGCAGTTCGGCTCCACATGAATTCACTTATTGGAATCAAGAAGGATGACCAGATCCTAGGCGTCAAACCGCCTCTCCTGAATGTTGTCGAAAAATTCGCAATTGACGAAAATCCGGTCAGCTGTCCAAGCCTAGCTCTGCTGAATTTCTGCTTCAAGTCAAACACAATCATCCATGGAACGAGGAGTTGGTCAACCAGTTCATGCAGTCCTTCTTGTTGAAGCATAGCCTTCAATCCGAAGACCAGCCAGTCGCTTATGCCGCTGTTAAACAATGTTTCACGATCCTCAAGGCGTTTGTAAAGGACGAAAAGCCTAAAGAGGGAGAAGACGAAGTGCAGACTCGTGAACGGGTGGAGAAAATCAAAAAAGTAAGAAGGCGAGGTCGCGCCGGGACACACGACGCCGTGGGGTGGGTTTGTTTTTCGATTTTCTACATTTTGGGAGACTTATGCAATTCTAGTTGTCGAGTAACCGACCTCAAAACCGCCAACGACAATTGAAAGGGAGGAGCGGATCCTGCTTGGGAGTTTCTGTACCAAGTAGCACACATGCTGACCGCGGAGGGCATGTCTTCTGACGAGTGGACCTGAAGAACGTAAATTCACAATCAGGATCCGACAGTGGCGCAGCACTGCATTGATTCCGTACCTGACAATCATCGACCGTGATATGAACAAGAGGACTGGGCTGGGCAACCCTGTGCCAGGGAACCCGGCTAGGCAGCGTGTAAGGATGGGGGGATCATTAGCCGCTCGAGGGCGATTCCAGGATTGCCAGAGAACTTCTACGACGCGACTTGGTACGCTGGCCTGAGCGAGAGTACTAAAATTGACCTCCAGCCAAAACCCGCTATAGTTCTACCAGCAATCATGACGGACAATTAGATAGCGACAATAGGCAAAGAAAATTGTATATACCTAGAGAATATTTGAATCGTTGATCGACCATGATAGCGACAACAAAAGTAAACGCCAGAGACAGTGGACTAAGGCAGAGTGTCCTGGGCACCCAGAACACTCTGAGTAGGCCTGAGTTCGAGCAGAAGGGAGACAGTTAGGTGGTGACAATAGGCTGGGGAAAGAGTGCATACCTAGTGCATAACTAGCAATCGATCAAGAGCGTGGACCACCAAAATGTCAACGATACGAATCAGGCTAAGATCGTCTGAAGTAGCGTGTCCTGGACACCCAGGACACTCTGAGGAAGATTGTTCTCGAGTTGAAGAGATGTTGATAGTGTCCTGGACACCCAGGACACTCGAAAGGATTGTGGACGTTAGAGACGATAAGAGCGCGTGTCATCGTAGAGCGTGTGTGATTGTTTGGCTATGGGTTTGAAGCCAAACAAATGTGACTGATTGCGTGATTGTTTGGTTACGGGGCTTCAAGCCAAACAGACACGCTTATCGAAACCCGCTCTAATCTGCTCTCTCTAACCCACTCTTTCAATGTTGTTCTGGGTGCCCAGAACAGCGTTGTACTCTGCGTTGCCTTTGCAACGCTCTAATGGAAACCTGGGTGTCCAGGTTTTCTTTGTGCCTACTTGTTGAGTGAATGAGTGCGACAAGGTCACCATGGTGAGTGCGTTATTGTTCTCTAAGTCGACGCGATGCTTACTTTAAGAGACCACAGAACGCGAACACCCTTCCCGTCTTTCTCCCCGTCCCCTGTGTTCTGGGTGCCCAGAACACGCTTGTTCCATAAACGTGCTTTCTAGCTGACTCGGCTCGTCAGTCACTCGATCACTCTCAGACTGTTAGATGTTTTCTGATTGACGATATAACTACAGGAAATGCCCACTCGAACGTGCACATGCTCCACTAGCCAATGCGGGCTTGTTGAAGGTGGAGTAGAGCTGGACATTCGCACCTACAACAACCATCTCCTCAAGGATCGGGCGTTTTTGCCAACAAACTTGCTGAAGATTCGAAGTTCTTGACGATGAAATCGAGAAAGTCGGGCAACATTTCGCCTCCCTGGCCGTCTCCGATTCCATCCCTGCTCCATCGTCGGCTCCAGGTGATCGACTCTGGTCGCAACCAGGCGACAATGACGAAAATTCCTTGTGTCGTCGTCTTCCAAGCCACAATCTTCCCGTCAACAAATTATTCGCAACCTCCTTCTCATCTTGCTGAGATCAATCTGGCTGTGGATATTCTTGCTGCCAACGTAGCTGTCGAACTCAGAAACTACACACA
>JAJIRX010000175.1:0-117662 GCA_023853785.1 Psilocybe azurescens | reverse complement strand
GTTGACAGTGTTTGAGCATAACGAGGTATGGCAGGTCGTTTGCCCTTGTAGACGTGAGTTGGCAGGGGTAGAAGAGGAGGAAGCGGTGGGAGTATCGATGAAAGACATGTTGCGTTGTGGGAGGATATGGTTTAGAGATGGAATGACTTGGCCTTTTAACTACTTTGGCAATTAGTGGAAGGCATTGGTAGAGCTCCTGTTCGACCAGATTTAGCTTGAGGTGTTGAGATCTGGCTTGGTGGTGAGCAAGTCTAGCGGCAGCCGGACGGTAGTTCTGTTTTGCCGTTTCCTTCTGATCGATTGCTTTGTTGTATTGGGTGAGGATTTCTCTTTGCAGCGTCTCAAGGTCTTCTACGGTTTGATCGGTCAAAGGGGTATCAAAGATGGGGTTTTGAGTTGGTTCATTTCAGGGTTTCGAGTGAAGGAAGAGGCGATGCGTCGAAGAAAGTGAGGCATCAGGATGGTGGTGATGATCAGAGTTTGTGTAATTTGCGGTATTCTTGAAGAGTCTCGCTGTCGTCGTCGAATGCATCGTCTTTTCCCACGTTGCTTCGGAGATAGGGAATCCCTTCCATTTGATAAGGTATTGATATTTCTGCTTTCCTTTCTTGGGTTTTCGTCCAGTTTTTCTGTGGTTCAAGATAGTTTCGACTTCCCAGTGTTCTTCCTGATTTTTGATCTCGGGTGGTGGTCTAGGGAAGTTCGGTCTGTATGTTTCTGTCTCTTTGTATGGCATGAGTAGAGTGGCATGGAATGCATCGTGAATCTTCCATATCTTGGGTATTTTGAGTCTGTACGTGAGAGGTCCCAAGACTTCTGTGATCGTGAACGGGCCTTCTCGTTTGGTTTCATCTTCGAGTGATACCTAGTGGAGATGTTGCGGAGTCTAGCCAAACTTTCATTCCTTTCTCGAATGGTTTGAAGTTTGATTTCCGTCGTTCGGCTATCCTTTGTCTTGCAAGTTCGTGGGCGGCTAACGCTTCTTCTCGATCTTTCAGGAGATGTTTGACTTTTTCTTCCACAGATGGGGCTTTAGTGTTCTCGAATGCAAGTGGAATGGCCAACGGAGATGAACCTAAGGTGAGTTCGAACAGGGTTTTGACTCTTTCGGAGTGTTTCCTGTTGTTGTGAGTGAATTCCAATGTTCCAACTGACTTGTTCCAATTGGTTGGGTGTGAAGAACAGTAGATGGATAGGTAGGCTTCTATTTCTTGGTTGAATCATTTGGTGGTTCCATCTCCTATTGGATGATAAGCCGTAGTTAATTTGGACTTGATTCCTAAGAGTTTCATGAGTTCTTGGAAGACTTTTGCGGTGAATAGGGGGTCTCGGTTGGAGATAATGCTGTCTGGGAGTCCAAACCGTTTGAAAAGGTTGTCGAGTAAGAGTTGGGCTGCTCCTTCCGCGTCAAGTGCTTCTCCCGGTTTCCCTTTCTTCCGGCAAGGTATTAAAATCACCCCTTAGTAAGCCCATGGTCTACCACGACCATGAGTGCATCCTCGATCTGTCCCGCGCTGTTTTTAACTGGTGGTAAGTCGGTTAAGAAGTCCATTGAACAGTTCGCAAATGGTTGCGTAGAAGTTGGTCCGGCAATTGGCATGAAAGACGGGTGAGAGGGATTTCTGTTAATCTTGAATTGTTGACAGATTCCGCAGCCTTTGACGTATTGTTTTACGAAGGATCGTAGCCCAGGCCACCAGTAGTGTGTCTTTACTGCATTGTAAGTTTCTAGTTCTCCGGGGTGTCCTGCTGATGGTAGGTCGTGAAAAGATTTTACAATTTGTTGGCGTAGATTTTGGTTCTTTGGTATATATGTTTTATCTTTATAAAAGATAACATTTTTCCCGTTGAATTCCTCTGTTTTCCAGTCGTTGAGGTCGGTTCGTAAATTTGATGATCCTTTTTGCAATAGAGCTTTCAAGACTTCTACAATGTCTGTGTCGAATTCTTCTGAATCAATGATTTTTTGTTGTAGTTCCGTGTCAATTAGATTGACAAAAAGTTCCTCTGGTAAGAGAGTCACATCTTCGTTATCGTGGTCTTTGTCTGGTATAAGATCTGGCCTTCTTTATAAGGCGTCAGATTGAATCATTTTGTTCCGGGCATATGGATTAGTTTCAGATCGAATTCGGATAGGTATAATGACCATCGAGCTTGCCGTCTGTTCAGGTTTCTTGGGCTTCTGAAGTAGGTCAGGTTCTTGTGGTCAGAATGGATGATTGTTGTATGTTCGGATCCTTGAATGTAGTGTCTCCATTCCTGTAATGCTCGTACAATTGCCAGGAGTTCTCGATCATAGATTTCATAGTTCCTTTCTGTCGCGGAAAAGGTTTTCGAAATAAATGCGCATGGGTGTCTTTCGCCGTTTCCATCGAGTTGGGTCAGAACGGCTCCAGATGCGTATTTAGAGGCGTCGCATTTGATTTGAAATGGTTTGCTTGGTTCTGGTATCGAGAGAACCGGTTCTTCCGTGAATCGTTGTTTTAGTTCATCAAACGCTCGTTGAGCTGCGTCCGTCCATTCAATTTCTTGTCCTTCTTTAGGAGATCGTTCAGGGGTTGCGCCACTGTAGAGAACTTCCGGATGAATTTTCGGTAGAAATTTCCAAATCCCAGGAATCCCCTGACTTGCTTGACTGTGGTAGGTGTGGGCCAGTCTCAGATTCCTTTGAGTTTTGATTGGTCCATGGAGATATTTCCTTCTTCGATTATCATTCCCAGGTATTCGACTTTTCGTTGTCTGAAGACGCATTTTTCCGGTTTGAGGTACAGGTCGTTATCTTTTAGCCTTTGCAGGACAATCCGTTCGTATCTCGCCAAATCTTCTTGATTTTCGGCAAAGATTAAGATGTCGTCCATGTAAATAATCACGAATCCTCCCGATATTTTGCCTTCGAACAGCGAATCCATCATGGATTGAAAAGTGGCTGGGGAATTACATAGTCCGAAGAACATAACTGTGGGTTCAAAGAGACCTTGATTCGTTTTGAAGGCGGCTTTCCGTTGATCTTCCTTTCAAATGCGAACATTGTTGTATCCTTGTCTGACGTCCAGTTTGGTAAAGAATTTTGCTCCTTTGAGTTTGTCCAGTAGATCGGGGATCCGTTGCAAAGGGTAGGCATTCTTTACTGTCCATTCATTTAGATATCGATAGTCTTGACAAGGTCGCAGTTTTCCGTCCTTCTTGGCTACGAAGAAAAAAAGGCGAAGTGATGTCTGATTCTGATCTGACGATATATCCTTTGTCCATTATTTCTTTAAGAAATTTGTTCTGTTCGATTTGTTCTTCCGGGGTGAGGCTGTAGACCTTGCATGGTTTTGGTTTGAATTCAGGTTTCAGTTCAATTTTGTGGTCCCAGGGTCTTGAGATGGGAAATCGATCTGCAGCTTTTTTGTCAAAGAGTTCGAGGTAGTCGTGGAGGTCAGGGGGAATAAGTTCTTCCAGAGGTTTAGCGGGTGTCCTTTTTCGTGTTCCATTGCCAGAGTTTATGAAGCCGTAGTTTTCGCGTTGATCCATGCCTGGTCCATTTCTTTGGAATCTTTTGCTTCGATAAAATCTATTACCAAAGCGTTGAAGTCCTTGAGTGGGGCGTCCGTGGTGTTCATGATTGGTTTGGTCTCTTCCAGTTCTTCTTCCATAGTGGTAGCATGGATGGATTTGGAGACTCTCCATTTGACTTTTCCAGTTTCCCAATCAATGTCAGGGATTCTGTTTTTGAAGCCAAGGTAATCCCAGAATAATCTTTTGTCGTCCTAGTCCTGAGACAAATAGAATTTCCTTGTTCATCCTGTTCCCGATAGTAAGATTGAGTTCTACAAAGGTAGAGATTGTTCCTTTTTTGTTGAGAGTTCTGTCCACGTTGTACACCATGAGGCTTCTCTTCAGGTTCTTCTGTTAGAGTCCTAGTTTCCTAGCCGTAGTTTTGGTTGATGAATTTTCCACCAGCTCCAGAGTCAATTAGACCCGAGGTTTCGACGATTTGTGGCTTTCCGTTTTTTATGGCAGAGAATGAAATCGGTAAAAGCATAGATTTATTCTCGAGCGTAGCCATAAATACAGAATAGATGCCTAATCGTGGAGAGACCGACATCGATTCGGTTCTCCGTTTTAAAAATCCTCAGTGTTGTTATCCCCCTCTTGGTTTTCCATCGCCAAACTCGCCAGTTCTTCTCTCTCCTCCATGTTCAGCTCCCGAATATGGGCATGAAGGTCCTTGGGTGTCCATTTCTTCTTTGGCAACTCCTTTGGTATGAACAGGTTGTTCTTCTTCTTCTGAGGACAATCTACTGCGAGATGTCCTGTTTGTTTGCATCGGAAACAAGCCCCTTTTTCATAAGGCTCATTCGTTCTTCGGTGGTCATAGCATCGATGTCCATTGCAAAGGGGTCCTTTCTTGGCGCCGGATCTGGGAATAAATCGCACGTTTGATTGAGACGGGCCTCTTATTGCCATCGCAAGTCGATAGCTCCTATCGAAAGACATGGCTTTGTTGTACCATTCTTCGATCTTGGTGGGCCTTTTCTCAGACTGGATGATCTTTTGTACTAGCGCTGGGTTTAGTGCTGTCTTGAACATCTTGATCAGGAGTTTATTTGCAGTGCCAGAGTCGTTGGTCATCCCTGCTTCTCCAACCAGTAATTTGAATTTGGTTACTAGTTGTTCAGCAGTCAGGTTCTTTTGTCAAAGCATTTTTAATTTGTCCAATGCATCAATGTCTTCTTCTTCTGGCTTGAAGGCCTTCTGGAATTTGTCAATGAATTCCTTGTATGTCGGTAAGTCAATGTCCCCCGTGTCGAGATTCAGTTTATTCTGGACAAATTGTTGTTTCCAAACGACTGCGTTTTCCTTCTTGCATGAAAGAGAGCATGAACACAATTCGCTTCGGTTCAGTGTCATAGACATCCTTGTTGATCCCCATATAGAGGATACATTCTTGAAGGAATTTTATGCTTTTAAACTGTTTGCCGTTGAAGGGTGTAGGTTTGTTAAGAGAGAGTTCCCTTGTCTTTGGGGTGTCGATTGTCGATTGCCATTTGGTCAACCATTTGTGTTTCGTTCGGTTCAGAGTTTTCAGAGGGTTCAGAGGGTTCAGAGGCGTCGGTGAAGTATTCTTCTCCTGACGGTAGTCCTGGAGTTCGGGTAGTGAGTTGAACGTCTGATGTAGGCGTTCGTTCACCACTGTCGTTGGTGTCATAGTCTGCGGAGAAGGTTCCGCCTTCGAGATGTCGTGGTGTCTGGTTCAAGCTCCCGATACCGCTTGTGGATGAAGCAGTATGGTAGAGTGAGAAGCTAGTTCTTTTGTTACGATTTCAAGTTAGAGTCATGCAGTGTGCGTAATCTAACCACCAATTGTTGTACAAGAACAAGTTCAAGTTCAGGTTGAGCAAGTAAAGCAGAGTAGATTCTCAAGAACTAGCTAAAGAATACAGTAGATGCTTCCTCGTATAAATACTATGAACTGTACAGCTAGTTGAAACGAGATCAAATGTTCATCAGCAGATGTATATAAGAATAAGAGAAACAGATCGAGTTGAAACGAGTTTGAGTGTTCATCAACAGATGTATATAAGAATAAGGGAAACAGATCAAACATTCATCAAAAGATGTATCATAAAAGATGGAAGTAAAAGTAAAGTTCATCAGAGCGTACGATGATGTATCAATGATGTGAAAGATGACAAAGAAAAGGAAAGGAAAAGAAAAAGAAAAGAGAAAAGAAAAAAGAAAAAAGACTTGTCATAACAGCCGCCAACACAATCTACTACCTGCCCACCCTGCAAGCATAGCTCGACCTGCAGTCCAGGATCCTGCATGCAGAGGAGAAGGACTACAGCATGGCGTACTTGTATTTCTTTGAGGCGTTTTGAGGATCTGTCAGTGCTTGGCGAGGGCGGTAGTGAGGGAGGGAAGGCGCTGGAGGCATTGAATTATATGCTGTTGTGTAGAGTTATGTTGAATTTGGTGGGTGTTGGTTTTGTTTTTCATTCGTGTCATGCGTTTGGTTTCAGCACAGTGTCAGTGTTCTCTGTCATCTGTCGTTTTTCCCCTTCTTTCTTCATATGCATGTACATGGTATCATTACTGACGTTCTATTCAATTCCTCCTTCTTTTTCCCTCCCTGCCCAATGTTATTTCTTGTTGCCTCTGCCTCGTTATCAATCAATTCTGAACTATTGCCAACCGCCAACCGCCTGCACCTGACAACAAACAAAAAACAGCTTGAAGACGTGAACACCCTGCTCACTATCAAACTTCGCACTCGCGGTACGTGTCCTCGTACAATGTGGAGAGCGTACAAGCCATTGTGCGCACACCAGAAGCGGGATTTGTGTGTGTTTCAGGGCAGACTGTTCAGACGGTGCTTTTTGTATGTTTTTTCGCCTTTACTTTTTAGTGTCTGTGGGAATGACACTGATGTTTTTTTTGCAGACTGTCGAGGATGATCCTTGATAAAGTACTCTATGGTGTATTTGTTTATCATCTACGACAAACCTAAAGCCGAAATAAGCTTTCTTTATTTTATTCTACCTCCATCCATTTTCTCCTCTTCTCTTTTTTACGCCCGTTTGCTTCCATTCTTCCTTCTTCCCCGAACTCGAAACACATTGTACAGAACACATACGGAGCCACTATCGGACACTTGAGCAGATCAGCAAGTTTGTGGAGTAATCATGCGCCAAAGTATGCTTCTCTTCCTTCTCCCTCTCTTTTGTTTTGTTGGATGACGGTGGCTGACGCGGTTCCCTCTTCTTTCCACCAAACTGTCAAGAATATTTAAAGCATAGAAGAAGTTGGAGGGTGTTCTCTTGTCTTTGTCTGCGGTGTTTTCCTATGGCGGTGGTTCATAACTGTTGTTTCAATTCTACTTTAAATTAATACACAGTTTATCTTTTCTCTTTCTTTCTTTATGCTAATTTTATATTGTTGCCCGTTCTTGGCAGAAGGTGTTTATGCTTTTGTTGCATTCAACAGGTGTAGGTGATAGTGCCTTTGCTCATGCTACTCTGCAAGCAAGGATACAATTTCCCACCCGAACAGATGCCCTTGCACGTTCGGTCATACGAGACTAGCTCATACTTCCAACTCTCGGCTCTTGACTGAGAATCGGGTTGAGCTTTTGTTGAAACGATCTTATACATGGGCTAGGAGTGGACGAGAAATTTGATTCGCTCGATTCTTTTGGTGCATGCCTTTTCTCTTAACATGTCTTGACCAGGTGTATTAAAGGCCTAACATTGTATTCCAAATTACGGTTTAACAAGCTTGTCTATTGCAAATTGGACTTCTGCATACGACTGCCAGGTGTTTTCAGACTGATAAAGCTTGACCGTCACAGGGTAGATCTGGAATTTTTAGGCGGGCGCCCCGCGATTAACGTTGGTTTCATTAGATTTTTGTGGCAAGGGCAGTGGGGACGAAGGGTGTAGAGCGCGAATATCATACCATGGACCTTCGTGTCCCTTTTCCTCTGCTTGTTCAAAATTCAAACCATAAGGCTGACATATTACCTTTCCCTTTCTTCATTCCAGCAGTCCCAAGCCAGCCACTCCATGGGGCATGCATTCAATATGTTGCCACGCTTTTACACTAGTATTAAATTACAATAACAATTTTCTTGGTTTGGAGCTAAATTCGTGTTCCTTTATAACCCGGATTGTCAACTCAAATCCAGACCCGGTCATTCCATGCACCAATTTATCCTACAGGAAATTAGAGGCTACATCGAGGACCTCAAATGTCCAACAATCCACCTCTACAAACTATCTCCTACTAGGATTCCTCCGGTTCATCAACAGTGCCACTACAGATGCTTCCTTGGCTACATGAGGATCACAGACATGCTCATGCAGGCACACAGTAGGGAATGAGAGGGAGGTATGACTTGATTTGGGAGCCAAGGCTGATATGCCAGTGTACACGGAGACGAAATGATGGCGGATTAATGTGGTTGTGTGAAGAGGAGGGGGCACGGTGGGCAGAGAGGTTAGGCTAGTGAGGGAGGAGGCAATGACGTGGGCAGCTAGAGTGAAAAAGGAAGAACCGTATGCGGCGGAGCCCATAGCTGTGGTTAGAGAGAAGGACAAATGGGAGGCAAGAGTCACAAGATGTCGAGCAGGGAAGATGGTGAATGGTTCTTCGTCCACCTATGAGAGAGGGCTTTTGTGTCCCCCACATATTCCGGCCGGAGTCCGCCAGAGTCCGCTGCAGAATTCGCTATTCCGCTGCAGAATGAGTGCAAAAATATGGCACAAGGCCCTGCTATTTTATTTAATATCAATTCTGGCAGAATGGAACGGAATCTGTTTACAAAACGGAATAGCCCGGAATGGAACCATAAATGGACTTAAAATTTAATGTTATTGCTTGGCAATTCTCGGCAACTGTGAACAATGTCACATGCGTGACTTTTGGTTGCCACGTCGGTCTGTTGGTTACTACAACCACCCCACCTCTTCCTCCAACCACCACCACCCCGCTGCCGGCCGTTGTGCATGCCCTCACCACCCTCGCCATTGTCGGTCAGAGCCAGGCACTCGCCAACCCGACCCAACATGCATCGCGGCACCACTGACCGATAACAGGTCCGTGTACGATGACGACAACTCTGGACACGCATACATGGTGACGGCGATGGCGGCTCCGTATACAACAACAATGACACCGAACGAGGGTGGAATGAGGGGAGGGATGCAAGCAGGTAACGAGGCGACGTGAACACAGCCGCAACACCAGGTAAGTCGCGAACCCCACCCACCGCCGCCACTAACCCTCCCCCCTCTTTCTCATACAGACCGATGGCGTACGCATACGTGCACATACCGCCACACACGCAACGAGGTCTTTACACTCCCCACAGGTACCAATCGGAGATTCCAACCGGTTCCAACCGAATTTTATTTGGCAGTGTCCCTGCCAAATTAGCAGTAAAATGTCCAAATTTTTCTGACCGGATTCCGACCGTATTCTGATCGGAACCACTGGAACCGACCGGTTCCACTGTTAACAAGTCAGACCAAAATCCGATCGGAATCTGACCAGAATCCGACTGGAATCCAAGTGGAATTCATCAAATTTGAAACCCAATTAGACCCAATTCTGAGTAGAATCCAAGTGGTACCAAGTGGAACCATATTATGTCAGCATACTATTTACAGCTCAGCAAGTAATAACACAAAAGTATACATAGATCTCAACAGTTTGTGACAAATTTGGTATTGTTAGAATTATAAATTGAGGAGAATATATTTATGTAATAGTTATATAAAATTAAAATTTTTCTGGTAAAGAAATACCTATTTTTCATATAAATCTGTGCTTATATAATCTAAATGTCTTGAATAAAATTAATCTTTGTATTCCATTAATTTCTATTATTGCAAAAATATTAATATATAACTAACAGAGTGCTATTTTGTTGCAAAAAGTAGTTTACAATATCTATATGTATTCAAATTTACAGTATTTTGTATATTGAACATGCTGACAAAATATTCAGATGATGGTGTAATTACAGGTGCATTGCCCTCAATTTTCTGATCATTTTGATATATAATATGTGGGTATAGCTTCAGAGGAAGTGCCAGAATATATTATTGGGTGTTGTAAAGAATGGTATATAATTCATAAAATGTTAAGAATACCACAAGCAATAATAGTGTGGTTGGTAATGTGTGTATAGAATTAATATATATAAAGCTGTTGGTTCAATTTCTGTTGAGTGCATTTTATAATTTTGCATTTATTACCAATATCATGTGACCTGAATGGATTACTTAAGAGCTTATGTAAGAAATATTATGTAATACTGACTAAGCATAAATTTCTACAAAATTTAATCACATTTATCTACACCCTATAGTACATTACAATTTAAAATCAATTTTCATAACATATCACAGAACATTCACCCCACTCACCACTTCTGCTTCATCCTCAGGCCTACATCTTATCACTGCTCCCATCTCTCTATCTCACTATAGACATTTGTAGCACCTCCATACTCACATTTTTTTACTGACTGTCAATAACAGTGAATATTTCTGTCTCTATCTAACAATCTCACAAATCTCCAACTAAAATTTAAAACTGTATTACACCCACTCCAACTAATCCACCACAACTTCACCCCTGTACTCAGTCAATCTACATCCCTGCCCATCACCACTCCCAATTATTTGCCAATTATTGCCTCTATTACTTATAATACTTGACTGCCCTTTCATTACCCACCAATATCTTGATATGCACAGCACCTGTGGCACTGTGCCATTTTAAAATTTATAACTTGCACTTTTTTCTTCAAAATCCAAATAGCTGTTCCCAGCCCCCACCACTTTGGTCCTGTAAATGAATTAATCACAACAATCTATATCCTATAGTACATTAAAATTCAAATGTCAATTCCCACTCCTATTAGTTAACACTCTCTTTAATTTTACCCACTACATGGGCAAAGCATACTCCAGCTTTATTCTCAAAAATTAATTTTACTACCTATACAGCACTGTATATCACCTATTTTAAATTACAAAGGCATGTCTCAGTTCTATCTTTCTATCCAAATCTTTATTTAAATAGCACCCACATATCCACAAATCCCTCTGCTGCTATGTGTCAGTCGTGAAAGCTAAATGGCACAGTGCATCTGGGATTTGCTAAGTTGGTGCTCCACACCTCCATACCAAAAATAATATCAATATTTCATCACTTCACCCTTTCTATGTCTAATGAAACACATTTGGGTATTTCTCTACAAAAGCATGCCACCTTTAGCGCTATGTCCATGCTACTATACATTTCCACAATATATCCCCACCCCACTCTTGAACAATTATTGTGTAGATTACTTGTAATAACATTCTTTTTGCATAGAGAACTGGAATATTCTACTATGCACAGCACCTGCAGTACTGTATCATTTTAAAATTTACAGATTACACTCTTCACAATTAAAATTTAAAATAGCTGTCCCCTAACCTTTCCCATTGTAAAATTGTGTCCAGTGCTATCTTTCTGTCTACACCTTTATTTAAACAGTTCCAACTATAATTCATTTCATACTAACTTTTCCACTGTCCACAATGCCCCTGTTTTGATATTTATTTAGTTGTATTTATTTCAGCCTTTTAACTCTTTTATCCAATACATAGTCTCCATTACAAAGGTGTCAACCAACCACAATATCTGCAGGCAGAAATGTCCCATTCAAATAGTCTTTGACACAGATTTATTGATCCACTTGCTCATAGTGCACTGTGCACTGTGCATGCAAGAGTGTGCATATTTTTTGTTTTCAGAGCCACCCAAAGCAGCTTCAATACAGCTGGGTATGGCTAATAGACACATTGAGGGTTCATTATTTAAGCACAGAATGTTTTCCAGGCTTTGTGGCACCCATTTTGTTGTTTGCCATCAGCCACTGGTTGTTTGTTTCCAAAGGCCCTGCAGCGGCCCCAAAACACAGTGGTCTGCTTAATAATAATTAGTCATGCTTAGGTAAAATTAAATCTCCTTTTTCGGAATTGCTTAGTCATTGAGCTCTCTTATATTATAGATGTAAGCAATAATTATGTAATGCTGACTAAGCATTGTATTATACACTGATTAAGTATATTATGAGAAATTCTGACCGGATTCTGACCAGTGGGTCCGAGTGGATTCCGACCGGTTCCGAGTGGGTCCGAGTGGATTCCGACCGGTTCGACCGGTACCCGTGGGGCACTGTAAAGTACTGCACGCAACGTAATGCGACAACGGTATGTACGAAAGCGGACATGGCACGTAGGACAACAACAACAACACGCAGGACGCATACCACGACACGTACAACACACACGGCAGCCACAACGACAACACACACAATATAGAGTACGACACCGACGTCGGCACCCATGATGTGTGCGATGGACACGATGGCCACAAAGACAACAACAACAACAACATGTACGACACCAAGTACGACAGCCACACATGACGGCCACGACGATGGCATGTATGACCAATACGACCACCTGTCTGCCACCTTTTTTATTTTTATTTTTATTTTCACTTTTTTCTTTTTGTTCTCTCAATTTCTTTTACATTTATGTGTTTGTTTGTTCATTTGACCCAAGTATATACCCTCCTGCCCATCTTTTACTCTGTTATGTCTTTTATTTTAATTTTATTTTGTTACAATGGACTTTGCATGTAGATAATAATGGAGTATATAGTTATTAATATATTATATTGCACTCATGAATTTACACTAAGATTGAAAGATTGAAATATTCTAGTTGGAATCCAACTGGATTCTTTTCTATTCAAAGTTAAAGTTGGCACTCCAATTGGAGTCTGTCTGGACTCTATCAGCTCTTCCACCATAGGTCCCAATCGAGGTCTTTACACAGCCCCCCCCATTTTTTGGTCGGACTCCGGTCGGACTCCGTCGGACTTTCTATATTCAGAATGACAATTTTTCTAGTCTAGGACTGCTGAAATTTTCTGGTGAGATTCTGGTGAGATTCGGTGAATGTCCAACCGACTGTCTGGGTGGACTGTCCACTGGAATAATACCAAACCAGCAGTCAAAGTCCAATGGAAATGACCAGACAGGACCAACGGAAGTCCATTGGAATCCCACCGGACATGACCAACAGAAGTCCAATGGAAGTCCAATGGAAGTCCAACAGACAGCAAGCAGAGGTTGTTCATATTAGTATTAATAAAAAAGAAAATATTAATAGAAAAATAAAACTTAGATCAATTAAAGAGTTATCACACATAGAACACAGTAGAGAGTGTAGAGTCAATAGACTGATATATTTTTCTGAGTGTATATGGTCCTTATCAACAGAATTCTGTATTTTGTTCAGTCCGCGAGGGTGAGCGGTCCGATGTGACACATTCGAAGTCACATGACTCAATGTAACAACAACGTGCGCGTGACATGTTGATGCCACATCGGTCCGTTGTTGATTATGATGCCCACCCTTTTTCCTTCCACCACCACCACTGCCTCGTCGGTCGGAGCCAGGCAAAAGCCAACCCGACACGACAGAAGATGAGAACAACTGCGACAGCCACACCAACGTAGGACAACTGTGACAGCGACAACAAGGACGCTGGACAAGGACCACGACGAGGACCGCGAGGGCAAGAGCAAGGGCAAGGGCAAGGACCACGAGGACGACGGCTAGGACCAGGATCACGACGGCGAGGGACCAAGACACCGGCGTGGACCAGGACGTGGGCGAGGACGGCGGCGAGAGCGAGGACGAGGGCAAGGACGACAAGGGCAAGGGCTAGGACGAGGACAGCAAGGGCAAGGGCAAGGGCAAGGACCGCGAGGACAAGGACCGCGAGGACAAGGACCGCGAGGACAAGGACCGCGAGGACAAGGACCATGAGGACAAGGACCGCGACCGCAACAGCAAGGATGGTGAGGATGAGTATGAGGATGGCAAGGGCGAGGACAAGGACGGCGAGGACAAGGACAACCAGCGATGGATACCACCACGGCGACGACAAAAGCCAGAACGACAGGGCCGACGATGACATGCGACAACAACACCAGCACGTACTGTGACAGGTACGGACTGCAATGACCCATGACGAAGGCACCAACGGGTACCAGGACAGGCACGGCGGACAACAACACCGACACGTACCACAACGGGTATGGACCGCGACGACACATACCACCACCACGACAGCGAGGACGACAGGGACGACCACAACACGCCGACGACTTCAGCGACACGTACCACAACACATACGGACGACAGCAACACATACCACAACACGTACGGACGACACCGACAACAACACCGACGCGTACCACAGTGGGTACGGCCGATGACAACACCCGATGGCAACACCGACGCATACAATGACGGGTACGGCCGACCATGACGTCAATAACACGGACGACGACACCACCAATGTACCCTACACCCCCTTTTTCTGTTCTTTCTTTCTTTTTTTCTTTTTTGTTTCTTTTTTATTATGTTTTTATTTTATTTTTACCTGTATATAATCATGTAGTATATAGTTTTTAATATATTATATTACATTGTCACACAAATTTAAACTAAGATTAAAGTATTCCATTCCATGTGAATTTAAAGTTGGACTTAGTGAAATTCACAAAGTCAGATAATAATGTAGTATATAGTTTTCAATATATTATATTACATTGTTACATGAATTAAAGATAAGATTGAAGTATTATCCTAGTGACCTAGCTTCCTTAATATAGCTCCCAAAGCTTCCAAGAACACTGCTACTGTCCCTAACTCCCCTCCCAAGTCTGCAATTAAACCAGTGACAGTCCACTGGACATCCACTGGACTCCACTGGACAGAGCACTCTTGGATCTGGTCTAATTAAGTGCTGAGAGTCCGGTGGAAGTCCATTGGAAGTCCATTGGAAGTCCAACGGACTGGACAGTCCGGCCAGTCCACCTGTTTTCTGTCTTGAAGTGACTTGACTGGACTTTGACTGGAATTTGGCCGGACTCTGACTGGACTGGTAGCGGAATTTTTCAAGTCCAACGGAATCCGTTGGTCGTCCAATGGACTGTCCAGCCAGGTTCATTGGAATTGGCTGGGTCCAGTGAAAGTCCATTAGAGTCCAACAGAAAATGGGGGCACTGTAAAGTACACATCCCAATCATGGTATTTATTATTATTGTTGCTATTATTATCATGTATTTAGTTCCTTAAATAATATAGATGCATGGACAAAATTTGATAGGTCTGAATCTACAAGTAATATATTAAAGTTTTTGCAGTCTGTTTATAAGACAAAAGAATCTTGTCCTGATTACATATGTATTGACAAAGGATGTCAAGTGTTGCAAACAGCTGTTACCAATGGAAGTTGGGATGCTATGTGGAAAAAACATCAAGATTTATTGTGGACACTTACCATTATATTAATCACCAAGCCAATGATTATCTTTGTTGAAAGTACTGCAATCCTTCTCTAGGTGATGGTTCAGCTCCAAATCTTGTAATTATTGCATACGATAATAACGGCAATGCATATGCCCAGAAAGCCTTTAATACACAAGTGTGTGAACAATTAAATGCATGGCTGGGTGGTTTTGAATCTATACTTAAATGTATGACACCTGGCAGTTTCAACTCGTTTCTACACACAATACTATTTTACCACACAAAATATGTCATTGCAAAAAAGAAAAGAAAGGCAGAGTCTTCAGATAGTGATGATGAAAATGAAGAATTGGGATTGGATGAAGAGACTAGTGATTCTAGTGAAGCAGAGACCAGTGATTCTGACTCAGACTACATTGAATACAAGTGTGTAAAAAACAAGTTAATTCACATAGTAGATTATATAAGCAATGTACAGTAGGTGTATGATACACGAGCTTTATGACCCACCGCTACGCTGTCGGGGGGATTCGCTTCACTCACCCCCTGTGCTTCACGGCAGGGTCAATAGCTCGCTGGGGCTGCGCCCCCCAGACCCCCGCTTGTCGGGCGCCCCTGGGCTTCCCTCATTGAAAAATAAATAATAGCAGTCATAATTATAATATCTTGGGTGGGAATGAGCTTTATATCAGCATTTCACACCTCATTAAAGAAATTAATCATAGCAGTCATCTATATAATATTTTTTTGGGGGAATGAGCTTCGCTCATTCCCCCTCTTGCTTCACACCTCCTCACCCAAAAATAAACAACAATTATCTTTCATATAACATGTGGGCAGGGGATGACCACAGCTCACCCCCTCCCTTGCTTCACAGCCAGGCTAACAGCTTGCTGGTATTATTGAAGTACATTATAGAGCTACACAGCACCTCCATAGTCAAATTATATATACTCACAGTCAATAGCAGTCAATATTTCTTTGCTTTGTAAATCTGAAACCAAAATTTCAAATCATATTAGACCTACTCCAACTAATCCACAGTACCTTTGTCATGATGTCTGTAACTGTTTTAATATCTACACCCCTGTCCATATCCACTCCCAATCAACCATCATTCTACCTTATATTTTATACAATACTGCACTACTCATTGACTATCCACAAATTATCTCATATGCACAGCACCTGCGGCGCTGTGCCATTTTAAATTTCATGCCTTATGTATACTCTTCATCTTCACAATCAAAATAGTCTGCAAATTAATCACATCAACCTACAACCTATAGTTTATTAAAATTTAAAAGTCTATTTATTTTTACATGTATAAACCACACAGGTGCTTTATCATCAAAAAATATTTTTATCACTTGTAGAATACAGTAGACTGCCTATTTCCAATTAGGAAATTATATCACAGTGCTATCTTGATATCCACATCTTTATTTAAATAGCATCCACACACTCACAAATTCCTCTACTATATATCAGTTGTAAAGCTTGCCAATACAGTGCTCCTGCACCTTACTAAGTCAGTGCTGCACACCTCCATACTAAATATAGTATAAATATTTTATCACTCCACCCTTTCTAAGTTTAATCAAAACCATATGGAAATGTCACAACAAAGCATGGCATCTTCAGCACTATGCCTATGCCAGTATACATTCCCACAATATATCTCCAGCCCACTCTTCAACAATCATTGTGTACATTATTTTTCACAAAAAGAATCTTACTTTGCATTTTATATAAAACTGGAACTATCCTACACTCTTCACAATTAAAATAGCTGTCCCCTCACCCCACTATATTTGTGCTGCAAATTAATCACATTAATCTATAGCCTATAGTACATTAAAATTTACATATTAATTCTCAAGCACAATAGTTAACTGTGTCTATATTTTTACTCACTACATGAGTAAAGTACACTGGAGCTCAAAAAACAAAAATTATCATCTGTACAGCACTGGAGACTGTCTCTTTCCAGTTGTAAAACTGTGTCCCAGTTCTATTTTTCTATCTACATCTGTATTTAAATATTTACACCCTGTTCCACTCACACAAAACATTGTCACCAACCCATAGTTCATGCCATTCTAACTTTTCCACTACCCCAATCATACCTGTTGTTTGCAAATTTATTCAGTGGTTTTCATTTGAGTTTTCTGTTTTAAATAGTTTAAACCACAATATCTGTTCACCAAAGCCAAAAACCACAGAAAATGCTTCAATACTACTGGAAATGGGGAATAGGCACATTGAGGAGGTGTTATTTAGACATGGAACCTTTTTCAGGCTGTGTGGCACCCATTTTGTTGTTTGCCATCAGCCACTGGATGTTTGTTTCAAAAGGCCCCGCCTCACAGTCCCTAAAACACAACAGTGTGCTTTGTCATGATTAAGTAACTTGACTTATGTAACTTGATTCTCCTTTTGAGTAACCTTAGTCATTGTGCTCTCTTATATTATAGAAGGTAGATTACATAAGCAGTGTATAGTAGGTGTATGATACAGGGTAGATTATATAAGCGGTGTATAGTAGATGTATGATAGTAGTGATAACTGTGTAAATCTATTTTTTATTCAGCCTAAAGGTGTGGGAAATTGTTTTTACTCAGCTTTAAGCTGTGGGAATTCCACTTTATTACTGGATTGACTATAAATAACTCTATTCCCTTCATTCCTCTCCATTCCCCTCCATTCCCTCTCCAATTCCTTCATTCCCTCTTCAATCCCCTCTATTCCCTCTCTATTCCCTCTATTCTCTCTATTCCCTTCACTCCCTTTCTCAATCCCTCCAGTCCTAGGGAATATGTGGGGAGTGAGAAGTACTGGAAATTCTTACCTCGTGGACTAAACAAAATGCAAAATTTTATTTATAGGAGGCGTTGCTCCCCAATATATTTAAATATTGTCTCAATTAATTGTTATTATGTAGTATCAACTTTTATGTTATTTTTTGCAATTGATATTAATATTAATATGTAATGATTATACTTGGATATTGTGTTAATTATTGCATCCAGTGGAGTCCACTGGAGTCCACTGGACTGTGCTAATAAACATATTATTTGTTGTTATTCAGTGAATATTTAAGCCCCAGTCCACTGGACTCCACTGGACTCTCAATCCACTGGACTGAGACTGGACTGAAAATTTGGCAGGAGTCCAGTGCGAGTCCAGTGGACTAGACAATCTGTGAGCCAGTTTGGCTGTACAGAGAGTCCACTGGAGTCCACTGGAGTCCATCTGGATTGTGTGGGGAAAGGAAAGACCTCCTCAGCAAGTAATAACACCAAAAGTATACATAGATCTTAACAGTTTGTGACAAATTTGGTATTGTTAGAATTGTAAAATTGAGCACATGGGACAGTGATTTAATTACATACTGTACAGAATTTGAATTAATTATGATGTGATGTGTCACGCAGCCCAAAAGAGACTCAGCAAAAAGACAATTATGTAGTGCTTGTCACAGTGTCAAGTGAGGGACCAACAATGTTGTGTGATGTACAGTGTCAAGTGGACACCATCCCTGGTACACTGCACCCTGGCATGCCTTGCCCTCGCGGGGGCAATTTTTGATTTCGGCAGCCGGTTTTCAGCAATTCTGGTGTCGGCTCCCACCATTTTAATGCACTTTCTGTTGGTTACTTTCATCCCATTCTGGACACTTTTTGCCATCCCTGGTATACCAATTTAGGATGGATTGTGGGGAGAATTGGCAGGGGGAAGGGGTGGAGGTCTGATTGAGGTAAATAAAATATAAAATAGAATTTGTACTCATTATTTGTCTGGCATGAATGCTCGTTTGAGAGATTGCAGTAAGACAGATGGTAAAATGGTTCCTCAATTTATGCAGTTTCTAGTATGGCCTCTGCCACAAGGTGTTGAAGTGCAGTACAGCTTCCACATATCTTAAAATTCTCCACATATCCAATACATATTCGTTATGTATGCAGCTCACTTGGCAAATCAATTGAAATTTGAATGAGATTGGATGGAATCAGGGCTGCATTGACTTGGTCGCCGGGCTTCATCTGGAGCACCACGGGTGCCACAGTATGTAAATATTGAGCAGCTGCCGTCCCGCCTTCTATTTACTGCCTTGCCCTAGAGCAGCTCCATAACCTGTATATATATAATGGAGCTGTTCTGGTCTCCAAAATTAAGATTGGCAACCGGGGGAGCTACTTGAATTGATCATTAGTTGCTGCCACTGGAACTGTGAATTAGCAACTGGTTTTATGCTCAGCAGATGCCAGAAGACAGTCATAAATTGAATATTGGCAGCCAGTGCAGGTATGGTGATGGATGACCCAGAAATTTGTGTGGCGGGCTCTGTAGGGTTTTCAACTATTTGCCACCAGTGCCGCAGGTGAAATCCAGAATCTGGGAATTGGGATGGAACAGAAAGTGGTTGCCACAGAAATTTAGATTACACCATAGGCTGCTGTAACTTTCGGAAACGAGAAGCCATCCAGTTCAGGAATATGTTGGGCACCGTCATTGTTGTTGTCTACTATTTCTGCCTGCATCTGTTGCTCATATTTTAGTATACATGGGTGAATGTCAATATGAAATAGTTCCAAAATTATTCCCCAATAAAGTGGAGCGCATAACAACACATGGCACCATCACTGCTACTTTCTATCATTCAACTGTCTCAACTCATAGCAATTCAAAGATAGTTTGGAATATAATGCAGGGGCCAGTTGCACCTTCTTTTGTGTACCCCATAAACACTCCAATAACACATTTTGAATCTTTAATAACAAGCAGTCACTTGAAAACAGCACAGAAAAACTAATTCATCATTGACGGTTAAAATGTCTTTAGTTACTTTACAAGGTTTACACTAACTAAAATCCCAGGGGTGTCTACCTGGTACAGGTTTCAAAAGATTGAGGAGTCTGCTGCTAAGACAATTTTTAACTTCATTAAGAGCATTTCCATCATTTGAAGAAGTGGGGAATCAACAAATCGACAAAGGGCCTGGTTCCATTGACATTGAAGAGGGTGCATATGGGGAACTGGGGATTGAAGAACTAGGAAGAGGGCTGGCCTCTCAGAAGGGGCTTGATAGCCTTGTGGGAGTTGAAGGGGCACTTTCAACATTACTTTCATAATTATCTTGTACTTGCAATGTTTGTGAAGATGGAAAAGTGTAAATCGGGGCCGGGGCCCCAGATATTGGGAAATAGAGCCAGGTGCTGGGGCACATTATCATTGATGCAGAGGTCTGCTTTTGGTTTTCTTTTGAGTTTCTGATGAAGTAATCAGAATGCACTATGGACACCAGGGGAGTCAAGTTGCTGATGTACTCTTCACTTTCATTGTTTACAATCTTGTCTCTGTACTTCTCCTTGATGGCCATTTTCATAGTTGCCTCATCAAATATGTCTTCATATTTGAATAGATTTGTAAAAACATTAGGGTTTGGCGGTGGGGTGTCCAACAACTCCTTGTTGGACTCTGGTTCAATTAGAAATTTCTTTTATCTTCAACCCTATCCCTATCTGACTTCTTTTTTAATTCTTGTCGCCACAGCTGAAGGTTTAGAATTCTCCCGTCTGTCGAACTTCAGTTCCAAGAGCCCTTTCCCGAGCTTGCTTGTATTCCAAGAAGGCCTCAACATGGAGATCCACTGCATATTTCCATGGACAGAGGATTACAGTAGGGGGACTGAGGGGAGCAACATATCCTTCCTTGGCCACTGCTTTCAGGTCGACTGGGAGGAAAACATGATTGGGCTTATATACTTTGTTATAATAAGCTCTTGCATAATCCCAGCGATCCTGTTCTGCTTGGATATTGACCACTGGTCTTTTTTTAATGGCACATTGTTGGCAATTGGAGCGAGATCTGGAAGCGAAGACTCCTGCACAAAGAAAGAACTGCTTTGCAGCATTAGGCCTGCCGGTGACTTCATGGAGGCCACACCCAATGTAACAGAATCAGATTGCTGAGAGTTGGCAGTGGCTGCATCCATAGAAATCACACTGTAAGGGCTTTCATCACTAACCTGAGGTTGCAAATTTTCAGTGTCCAGGGTGAATTATGAAGGGAGAGGTGTGCACTTGAGACCAACAATAGTTGGCAATTCCATAGTGGCCACCGAAGACATGTGTGTCCTGGAGAGGGTACCCACATTTTCACTTGTTTCTACACTGGATGGCAACACAGTGGCAATTTCTGTATCGGTGGCAGGCTCAACTTGTAGTGCCACATAATTTGTGGGAGCAACTTCCAGGTACACAGCAAGAGCTTTATCACTTGCTGGGGTGGAATAGGAATATGGTGTGATCGTGATGACTGCAGTACAAGCAGTTCCCTGAACAGTACCAGCCTCTGTATCAGTTGCCGGGGATGCAATGGTCGGAACCTGGGCAGCTGCTTGCACAGTACTTTGTGTTGGAATAGTCACCGACATGATGGCTGGGCATTTACATTGATTCTTTGAAGAAATAACCTTGCCGTTTATCGTGACTAGCTGAACCTTCCCCAACATCCATTGCCCTTCATAATGATTCTTCGCATTGGTAAATTCGCAAAACTGCACTATGGAAAAGCCAGGGCAGGCAAGGACTTTCTTAATATTGACATGACGAGAGTGTATAAGACTGCAAACAATTTTTCAGATTTCATTTTCACAAAGGACATTCACAAACATACATAGACAATTTCATTAAACTGACAATAGGGCTGGCTGTGAAAGAAACCAAGTCCCTACCAGGGTCCACCATGTCATCAGGATGAGGTATATGGACCTTGGAAAAGTTTATGCCCTCCATATCTTCATGGTGCACAGTAATTGAGCATTTCATTGGATTGACAGGTTTGCAGGAATGGAATAGCTTTGAGTTTGATGTATTGAGGTTTCCAGAGTCCATAATAATAAACAGAGCTTTTGATTTAGTAGGAGTAGGTAGAGAATTAATGTTATCAGGATGTAGGATGATCAACAAGAAGAAAAAAAAATCTCAGTGGAAGGTGACCACAAATAAAGACAATTATTTTGATATCCCTTGGTTATCCCCTCCAGATTATTGATCTCATGGCATCCGGGCTCTGGAAAAAAGCATTGTAGATAGTTTTATACCAAAACGGAAGCCATATGAAATCATTGGGCACCTATTTTGTTGATGACAGTGGCCGCCAGAGTCATAAATCAGTCATTCCAAGTGTGATGTTAGTTTGTATGTCCATGCCAGTACTTCTCACTCCCCACATATTCCCTAGGACTGGAGGGATTGAGAAAGGGAGTGAAGGGAATAGAGAGAATAGAGGGAATAGAGAGGGAATAGAGGGGATTGAAGAGGGAATGAAGGAATTGGAAAGGGAATGGAGGGGAATGGAGAGAAATGAAGGGGAATAGAGTTATTTATAGTCAATACAGTAATAAAGTAGAATTCCCACAGCTTGAAGCTGAGTAAAAACAATTTCCCACACCTTTAGGCTGAATAAAAAATAGATTTACACAGTTATCACTACTATCATACACCTACTATACACTGCTTATATGATCTATTTTATATCATACACCTACTGTACACTGCTTATATAATCTACCCTGTATCATACACCTATATATTGCTTATGTAATCTACCTTGTATCATACGCCTACTGTACATTGCTTATATAATCTACTATGTGAATTAACTTGTTTTTTTACACACTTGTATTCAATTTAGCCTGAGTCAGAATCACTGGTCTCCACTTCACTAGAATTATTAGTCTTTTCATCCAATCCTAATTCTTCATTTTCATCATCACTATCTGAAGACTCTGCCTTTCTTTTCTGCTTTGCAATGATATATTTTGTGTGGTAAAATAGCATTGTGTGTAGAAACCAGTTGAAATTGCTAGGTGTCATATATTTAAATATAGGTTCAAAACCACCCAGCCATGCATTAAATTGTTCACACACTTGTGTATTAAAGGCTTTCTGGGCATATGCATTGCCATTATCATCATATGCAATAATTACAAGATTTGGAGCTGAACCATCACCCAGAGAAGGATTGCAGTACATTCAACAATGATAATCATTGGCTTGGTGATTAATATAATGGTAAGTGTCCACAATAAATTTTAATGTTTTTTTCCACATAGCATCCCAACTTCTATTGGTAATAGCTGTTTGCAACACTTGACATCCTCTGTCAATACATATATAATCAGGACAAGATTCTTTTGTCTTATAAACAGACTGCAAAAACTTTAATATATTAGTTGTGGATTCAGACCTATCAAATTTTGTCCATGCATCTGAAAGCCAGGCATTGCCAGGCTCACTGAGAGTCACACAGAGAATGACAAGACCACAATATATTGATAGAACGACTGACTAGCTACAGGTGTGTACAGTGCATAAGGTCTAAGGTAAGTCTATATCAAGGAAATGGGGTTTGTGGATCATAGTCACATGCACATAAATGTATAAGATAAGATAATATGGAAAGGGGCTGTGGTAAGACTGGGGTACCAGGCTTACAGCATCTATATTATTTAAGGAACTAAATACATGATAATAATAGCAATAATAATAATAAATACCATGATCAGGACCTATGGTGGAAGAGCCATTGTCCTGATGTACATGGCCTGCAGCAATGGTGGTGGACACAACCAAACCATCAGCAGCAGTGAGAGGGCCACTGCTCTGGTTGGAGATTCCCATAGGATAATCAACATCAGCCACAGTGGTGGAAGGTGCACTGGGCTGATGTGGTGGTAGGTAGGCAATGGCATGGGTAAACCCGCGGGTATTGCGCCAGCAACCCATACCCTACCAGTGGGGCAACCCTACCCGTAACCCTACGTGTTTACCAACCAAAAGAGACTAAAAACATCCAAATCGGCCCATAATTGAAGGAGATATGGCTAATTTCGAAGAATTTTGCGAAATCAGTCATATCTTCCTCAGTTTTGGTCCAAAAATACGTTTTTAGACTCTTTCGAAAGCTCACTGGTAGGGCTATCGTATCCCGTACCCTACCCGCACGGTACTCGTACCCCTAGCTCATACAGGTTACCCCAACTGGTGCCATTACCTTGTGGTAGGCCTGAAGGCTTGGAAAGGGACTCACTATCAGCAGCAACAGTGGGAAGCACAGACACAGTAGGAGGGGAAGGGAGAACTGGGAGGGCACTTAGGAGGGGCTACCAAGGTGGCAGCCCCATCAAGCTTCTGCACAACACTAAAAAAAGCGAACATAAAATTAATATATCTATATTTTTGAATGAAAAAAGGGGGAGGGGGTATGCATACGGTTTGAGGTGGGTGGGGGCCCTTTGCGGCCTCTGCGGCGTCCTCCTGATGTCGCTGTGTCAAATTTTACAGCTGTGAGGGGTGGTATTGTGACAGTAGTGACTATTGTGACTGCGGGAGTATCGATAGCTTCGTACTGACACACGGAATGTATATGGTAGTGAGGCTTAAGCACTGAATAGACAGGTATAAATGCTAGTTATTCACTGGGGGATTGTATCTAGAACATGGCCTGTATTTATACTGTAGAATAGTGTCCTAAGATTATGTAAAAGGGTCTAGATAAAAGAGGTTATATTCAGGGTTAATGGTAAGGAATGGTTTCAGATGAAAAAGGATAGTGAAGAATGGAGAGGGATAACTCATGTATAGGTCGACGGAATGGAATGAAGTCAAAATAAAAAGATAAGATAAAGAGACAGATAATCAGTCAGTAAGGAAAGTACCGGATCGTCACAGGTATGGGTTGGTTAGCACCGGAAATGCTTGCAAAAAGCGAGCGCACGCACATTTTTGAGGGTGCCTTGCCTCTAGCACCCTTCCCCTCACCCTCATCAGCCTCTGCTCCTTCTTCCCTGCTGCCGTTCATAGAGAGAGGAAGGAGTGGAGAGGGAGGGGAGAGGGAGGGATGGATGTTTGGGTGGTGGGGAAGGAGGGGAGGGGAGAGTGGATGGGGGGAAAGGGAAGCAAGAATCAAACCGACAAAGGGGTGATGTAACATGGAAACTGTGACACCGGCTGTTTCCAAGATGCCGAAATCATGCGTGTTTGATGGACGGATTTTTGGACCATTTAAGGGTCCAAAAATATGTTCGGCTGATCAGTGTCCCATCAAATGGTTACCGATCAATCAAAATCGTATGTAAATTAATTAATTGATTCTAATCTACATCATAATGATCATCATAATGATCGTAACAATGAGCACCATGCGGATGGCAGTCCGTTTTCGGTTCCGTTCTCGGTTCCATTCCGGGGTAATCTGTTTTGTAAACGGATTCCGTTTAATTCTACTGCGGAATCCGCCATTCCGCAGGAATTGATAATAAATAATATGGCAGGGCCTTGTGCCATATTTCTGCCCTCATTCCCGGTGGAATGCCAGATTCCATGGCGGACTCCGGCCAGAATATGTGGGGGACACAAAAGCCCTCAGAATTTCACAGGTGCATGTGATGCACATGCATGCCCAGCGTCAGCCAATTGGCATGACAATGATCAAACGAACACGTCTGTCAGACCCCACCCTTTCTTCCGACTACCACCACCACCACCTCATCGGTCAGAGCCAGGCGACAGCCAACCTGATGCGACAGGACAACAACTGTGATGGCCACGCCAACAACAACAACAACAACAACAACAGCAACAGCAACAGTGAGGACCTGGATGGGGACGACCACAAACACGATGACAAGGACCCAGATGAGGACATAGACGAGGACCTGGATGTAGGCAAGGACCTGGACATAGGCAAGGACCTGGACATAGGCAAGGACCTGGACATAGGCAAGGACGACCCAGACAAGGACGAGGGCAAGGGCAAGGGTGAGGGCAAGGGCAAGGGCAGCTGCGATGTGGACAAGGACAACAGTGACAGGTATGGACAGGTACGAGGACAGTGAGGACAGACAATGGGGATGAGGACAGGGATGGGGATGGGGACAGGGATGGGGAGGTCTTTACACGGCCCCCATTTTTTGGTCGGACTCTGGTCGGACTCCGTCGGACTTTCTATATTCAGAATGACAATTTTTCTGGTCTAGGACAGCTGAAATTTTCCGGTGAGATTCCGGTGAGATTCCGGTGAATGTCCGACGGACCACAAGTCCAACGGACTGTCCACTGGAATAATGCCAAACCAGCAGTCAAAGTCCAATGGAAATGACCAGACAGGACCAACGGAAGTCCATTGGAATCCCACCGGACATGACCAACAGAAGTCCAATGGAAGTCCAATGGAAGTCCAATGGAAGTCCAACGGACAGCAAGCAGAGGGTTATTCATATTAGTATTAATAAAAAGAAAATATTAATGGAAAAATAAAACTTAGATCAATTAAAGAGTTATCACACATAGAACACAGTAGAGATTGTAGAGTCAATAGACTGATATATTTTTCTGAGTGTATGTGGTCCTTATCAACAGAATTCTGTATTTTGTTCAGTCCGCGGGGTGAGCGGTCCGATGTGACACATTCGAAGTCACATGACTCAAATGTAACAACAACGTCGCAGCGTGACATGTTGATGCCACGTCGGTCCGTTGTTGATTCCGACACCACTCTTTTTCCTTCCACCACCACCACCGCCTTGTCGGTCGGAGCCAGGCGAAAGCCAACCCGACGCGACAGAGGACGAGAAACGACCGCTGACGGCCACACCAACGAGGACGACTCGCGACAGCGACAACGAGGACACGGACGAGGACCACGACGAGGACGGCGAGGACAAGGGCAAGGACGGCAAGGGCAAGGGCAAGGATGGCGAGGGCGAGGGAAAGGACGGCGAGGGCGAGGGAAAGGACGGCGAGGGCGAGGGAAAGGACGGCGAGGGCGAGGGGTGAGGGCTAGGACGAGGACCCGCTGAGAACGAGGGCCGCGACGGCGATGGCAAGGACAGCCAGGGCGAGGACGAGGACCGTGACAGCGACAGCGAGGACGGCCAGGGCGAGGACGAGAACGAGGACCACGACAGCGACAGCGAGGACAGCCAGGGCGAGGACGAGGACCGCGACCGAGAACGAGGGCCGCGACCGCAACGGCGAGGACGGCCAGGGGCGAGGGGCGAGGGCGAGGACGGCGAGAACGAGGGCCGCGACCGCAACGGCGAGGATGGCCAGGGCGAGGCGGGAGGACGGCGAGAACGAGGGCCGCGGCGAGGACAGCAGAAGCGAGGGCCGCGATGGCCAGGATGGCCAGGACGGCCAGGGCAAGGACGTGGACGTGGACGGCCAGGGCAAGGACGAGGACGAGGACAACCCACGTTGATAACACGGACGACGACACCACCAATGTACCCTCTGCCCCCTTTTTCTGTTCTTTTCTATTTTTTTTGTTTCTTTTTTATTATGTTTTTCTTTTTTTTACCTGTATATAATCATGTAGTATATAGTTTTAATATATTATATTACATTGTCACATAAATTTAAGCCAAGATTAAAGTATTCCAGTTGGAATCCAATTGGATTCCATTCCATGTGAATTTAAAGTTGGACTTAGTGAAATTCACAAAGTCAGATAATAATGTAGTATATAGTTTTCAATATATTATATTACATTGTTACATGAATTAAAGATAAGATTGAAGTATTATCCTAGTGACCTAGCTTCCTTAGTATAGCTCCCAAAGCTTCCAAGAACACTGCTACTGTCCCTAACTCCCCTCCCAAGTCTGCAATTAAACCAGTGACAGTCCACTGGACATCCACTGGACATCCACTGGACTCCACTGGACAGAGCACTCTTGGATCTGGTCTAATTAAGTGCTGAGAGTCCGGTGGAAGTCCACTGGAAGTCCAACGGACTGGACAGTCCAGCCAGTCCACCTGTTTTCTGTCTTGAAGTGACTTGACCGGACTTTGACCGAATTTGGCCGGACTCTGACTGGACTGGTACCGAATTTTGTCAAGTCCAACGGAATCCATTGGACGTCCAATGGACTGTCCATTGGAATTGGCTGGGTCCAGTGAAAGTCTGTTGGAGTCCAACGGAAAATGGGGGCACTGTAAAGTACACGGATGGGGACAGGGATGGGAACAGGGATGGGGACGGGGACAACAGCTGCAACAGGGACGAGGACAGGGACAGTGGCTGCAACAGCGACAGGTACGGACAGGTACGACGGGGAAAAGGGCGAGGACAGGGATGGGGATAACGGCTGCGACAACGACAACGATGCAGACAGCGGCTGCGACAGCGATGGGTATGGACAGGCACAACGATGGCGATGATGTGAACAACAGCAATGGGTACAACAACGGCGCAGACGACACATACAAAGGTGATGACAACGAGAACGGAGACGACGGCTGTGACAGCGATGAGGACGACAGCGACAGGTACGAGGATGGCAAGCATGGCAGCTGCGACAAGGACAAGCATGGCAGCTGTGACAGCAATGAGGACGTGAATGACAGTTACAGGTACCGATGGGTATCAGGATGGCAGCTGCGACAGCAACGACAAGGGTGAAGACGATGCAGACGGCAGCTGCAAAGACGATGACAAAGGGTACAACACGTACTGATAACCCAACGGACAATGCATACAATGGTAAAGTACTACTCCCACCCCCTTTTATTTTATTTTTATTCGCTTTTTTATTCGCTTTTTTCTTCCTTTTGTCTTGGCCCTCGCATGTAGATAGTAATGTATTAAATAGTTATTAATATACTGTATTCCACTAATCTGAATTTATGTTAAGATTGAATTTATTTACTGTATCAAGTCCACTGGAGTCCACTGGACTCCAGTGGACTGTGTTATCTTAGTCCATATTCACTGTATAGTATAAGATCTACTAAAGTGCAGTGGAATCCACTAGACTCTGTTTACCTTTTACACTCAGTATATAGGCATGTCCAGTGGAGTCCATATGGACTATGTGGGGGATGGTAAAGTACTGCTTGCTGAGCTGTAAATAGTATGCTGACATAATACAGTTCTGCTTGGTACCACTCGGATTCCACTCAGAATTGGGTCTCATTGGGTTTCAAATTTGATGAATTCCACTTGGATTCCGGTCAGATTCCGGTCAGATTTTGGTCAAACTCGGTAATGGTGGAACCGGTCGGTACCAGTGGTTCCGATTGGAATCCGGTTGGAAAAATTTGGACATTTTTCTGCTAATTTGGCAGGGACACTGCCAAATAAAATTCCAGTCGGAACTGGTGGGAATCTGACCAGTTCCGATCGGTACCTGTGGGGGAGTGTAAAGACCTCATAGTATCTAACACTGGCTCACAGGCTTTTACCAAGCATGTTGGCACACACATATGGTGTTAACACAGACAAGGTCAAAGATTTTATTTCATAGTCATTCAATATCCAATTCCTCCCCTAAAGACACTCACCAAACACAATGCTCCCACTTATGGCATGGACATTGATAGGACAATTAAAAGACTGCCTTACACCAAGAAGCTAACCATCAAATGATGATATTCTGCTTCACGCAAATTTGAATCCTTCCCAAAGTAAATACATCACCAAAATCAGACATTGTGTCTTTGTTTACATAGGAGCTGACCAAGCACATTGCCCACATATACCGCATAGATGCAGACAAGGTTCAAACTTACTTTCCTATTGACCAAGCAACTAGATTACCAGTGTCTAACATAACTGGGTTCAACAGACTCTTACAATTGCACAATTTTCACATCTACAGAGTATGCACTAGTTAGCCTTATTTTCACAGCTTAATCAACATTAAAATCTCACTATTATCTTTCATATTTTGCTATGTAGGACCTTATTAGGTGTATTGCTCACATCTATGCTATAGACACCACCAAGGTTAGACATCTAATATTTGGTTGGGACTTAATAGTTGTCAACTTGTTCTGATTTCTAAAATTTCATTACAGGCTCTAACAAAGCACATAGTGCATGTCTACAGCGTGGATGAAAATAAGGTGAGATCATCTGTGGCACTAAAGATTTAAATTTGGTGACATTATTAAACAGACTCTCACAAAGCATGAATCCTGAAGAAGATATGTTAAGCAGAGCTGTGGACACTATTAGCCTTATATTCAAAGTGGGTGCAGAGCATTTTAAAGAGAAATATATTACTTGATACTATCAGTATATCATCATACATGCCCTGGCAGTAATATTGTCCAACATTGCACACCTATTCTCAGATATGCACACCCCAGACCCTGCACACCTCTTGCACACCCCAGTTTTGCATGCTCCAGCATGCCCCACATGGCCCTGCCATGGTAAAAAACCTGTGCCCAATATCAACTACTGTGATTGCATTACACTACAAGGCCCAGCTCCACATCCTTGTCTGCAACTTCTACACATGAAATGGTTCCCTGTGTCATTTGAGCATCCAAAGACAATGTTCATCTTTGATCTCCTCCATCTCTTCCACACTGTCACCTTGCAGGGGAAGACAACACTCTATGACTTTTACCATGCAATACTTCAAGTAATGGATGGCTTTCAGCTGGAAAAAGTGACAGTCAGTAATCATGCTCATATTGGACTTAATTCTTGCTTATTATGTATCCTAGGACCACTATTCCAATTTTCATCAAGCACACTGGATGCAGGCATGATCCTTCTGGTGTTGCCAGTACATCTGAAGAAGAACTCATCATAGAGTGTCCTGGGTGTCTGCACCCAGAAAAAAACTTACTGGATGACTGGAAAGATGCACTGCCCAAGGATAGATGAGATTTTTATTTTTAATGTTATTTTATAGCCTCTGTGGGGTGGGCCCTTGCCTTGACTTAGTGCTATGTGTGTATCTAAACAGAAAGAGAATGCTAATAAGAGAAGGAAGGTTCACTACATAATGGCTTGTGCCTTTGGGTGTAACAAATTTGCGTACTCGGCCACCGAGGGGGTGGCTGGGAGAGAAGAAGAGCAGAATAGTGCAGAAAGCAGGCTACTTACTATAATGTAGCCTTTGTAACTGAGGCTTGAGTATAGTGTCTTCAAGTCTAGGCGAGTATATGTGTGGGGTGAGAGGAAATAGGCATAGTAGGCCTGGAGGTGGAGGTTGGAGAGTTTGACTTCTTGTGTGCCCAGTATCTGGAGACTCGGTTCCAGACTCCACATGGAGTCCAGCTGAAATTGACTCATCCTCCATGTGGACCAATGTGGAGGATGTGGAACTCCATCTGGATTCTATGTGGAACTTCATCTGGAGTCTCACATCCTCCATACAGATTCCATGTGGATTTGACTTATGAAGCATGTATATCAGCATTAATATACTATTTCAGGGTTAATTTCAAACAGACTCCAGGTGGAGGAAGATCCCCAGATTTTATTTATATTTTATTTATATTTTATTATAGTGTAAAAAAACAAAAAGCACAAACAGGAATTGAACTCAGGCATCTGAGAAGGCCACACACTGATGTTAAACCAACTAGGCTATAGAGCCTTTGTAATTGATCAAAATTTGATGGACTATATACCAATATGGCTATTTACTCAGCATTTCTCAGCAAGTGACAAATAATGTCACATATGTGACTTGTTGATGCCACATCGGTCCATTTATTATTTCCACCACCCCACCTCTTCCTCCGACCACCACCACCCTGCTGCCGCCGTTGTGTGTGCCCCCACCTCACCGTCGTTGGTCAGAGCCAGGCCCATGCCAACCCAACCCAATGTGCATTGCATTGCAACAAACTGAGACTGACAGAAAGCAAATGGACACCTGTGAACAAAAGGAGGTGAGTACGGAACAAGGCAGAACAAGGCAAATGTGGAACAAGGTGAAGTGAGGCGATGTGAATGAGGAATGAGGTCACAACCCCAGGTAAGTTGTGAATTCTGCATGCCGCTGCCATTAACCACTCCCCCTCTCTTTTTTGTATAGCTGACAACAATGACAACAATGGGTATGTACAGTATATACAATAATAGATACAACATCACACAGAACACATACAGTCAATGACAGCAACACATACACAGACCATGAACATGACACATACATACAACAGCTGTGACAACAATAACAACAGCTGCAACAATGACAATGATGGCCACAACAACAACAACAGCCACACATATGATGGCCACAATGATAACAACAACAACATGTATGACAGCCACAACAACAACAACAATGTGTATGACAGACACAGCAGACACAACAACATGACAGACAGACATGCTGGACATGTATGAAGGCTACCATAGTGTGTACAATGGCTACCACAATGACAACAATATGTATGGCGGGGCTACAAGCGACATGGCCATCCTCTTGCCCCCTTTTTTCTTCTTTTTTTTCTTTTTTTCTTTTTTTTGTCTCATTTTCTCATTTTTTAAAATGTTCATGTGCTTCTATATTTATTTGAACCAACTATGTACCCTCTCACCTACTTTTTGTCTGTTTCATATGTTTTTCTTTTATTTCTTTTGTTTTATATATTATATATATATATTTTTTTATGTTTCAGTGGTGATGAACTTCTCTAGTAGATAATATTGTAGATAATAGTGTAGTATATAGTTTTTAATATATTATATATACATTCTTGCATAAATTTACTCTAAGAAAATACATTTCAATTTAAATCTGTCTATAGCTGGACTTTGTAAAATTCAACAAGTCTGCTCTCTGATGGTCTAAGCTGGAATATTGTTACCCAGGTATGGAGTCCAGGTGGATTCTAATTGAACTCCACCTGGACTCCACCTGGACTCCACCTGGCCTCCAGTTGGACTCAAGTGGAATTGCTTGAAGTCCACCTGGAGTTCATCTGGAGTCCACCTGAAATCCACCTATCAAAGATAATTTTCTGAACACTTGCATATGTTCCAGATGGAGTACCTGGGTGGAGATAAAGTACACAGACATTTGCTTGGGTGAGGACAAGGAGAGGTGTGAGAGTCTGCATTACTCTTGTGGTGAGTAGAATGGCCGGCGTGTGACAATCATCCTAATTTAGCTGTATTTTGTGTAGCTGGGCATGCTTTGGTCATCTGAGCATATGACGGCCTGGTGCTGCTGACCAAGACTGGTGTTGGGGTCGGAGCAGTGTGTGTGGGTGGCATGGGTGACAGCAGAGTGGTAAGTACCTTTAGTGGTTGTCTGGAGTGCTCACTAAGTGTGAGAGCATTGTAGGCTGCAGCATCCTTCATGATGATGATGGTTGCCAGAATAGAGTCAAGCAGACCTTTGAGGTACCTAGCCTGGTCCATTGCTGCATTCTGGAGGGGCAGCAAGGGTTGCATAGTGGAGTCTTTGGCTCAACAGGTAGCTGTCCAGCAGATAGCAGATGGGGTGGAGTTGGTGAAGGCAGAGTGTGTTGAGGAGGTGGATGGGGATGGGTGGACCTTCCTTGGGTTTGAAAGTTGTGCAGCCTCGTTTTGTGGTTCTTCCAGAATGAGGCAACTTTGTGTGCTGTGCAGTTACATTGCCTTCACCCTCTGATCTCAGGGGTGTTGAGTCTGGAGAGCGCTTGCATCGTGTACCCAACATCATTGACAGTGGGCTAGCACATAGTCATTGATGGTGATAGTTCAATTGTGAGAACATCATACATAGATGGGATTATACTTATTGCTTTGAGATATCAGTTCATTAACATGGAAATCAGTTTCTTATATACGATACTTTCTTTCTTGCCATCAACACCAACTTCAAATTAAAGCAGAAGGAGCATGGCATCAAGGACCTTGAGCTTGCTCCAGGGTGGGGTTGCTATGTTGAAACTTCATGTTGACGAACCAGAGGCAAGTGTTTCATTCCTCTTTTTACAGTGAGGGACAAAACTGTTCAAATGATTTTGAAGTTGGACTGTTCCTTCAATAACTCAAGAACAACTCAACTAAACAAGTTCAAACTTTACACAGTGGTAGAGTATTATGTGGATAACATGTTCCAATTTGTTTTATTATGTAATCTTAATTCCTTCCCACACTATTAATATTTGACTGGTACATATCCATTTGAACAGTTTTGTCCCTCTCATGTTATAAAACAGTATTCTAATATTTTAGTACTTGGTATAGCATCCTTTTGCCTGTAATACATTCTGAACACTTCTAGGCATACTCTCTATCAGATTTTGACAGACAGAGACTGGAATATCATTCCACTCTTTTGTACTCTCTCCCACAATTCAAGGTCTTTACACTCCCCACAGGTATTGATTGGAACCAGTTAGACTCTGACTGGGTCTAGCCAGAATTTTATTTGGCAGTGTCCCTGCCAAATTAGCAGGAAAATGTCCAAATTTTTCCAACTGGATTCTGATCAGAATCACCAGTACCAACTGGTTCAGCTGTTACCAAGTCCGACCCAAATCTGATCAGAATCTGAGTGGAATTCATCCAAATTTAAAACTTAATTAGACCCAATTCTGAGTGGAATCCAAGTGGTACCAAGAGGAACCATATTATGTCAGCATACTATTTACAGCCCAGCAAGCAATAACACAAACAGTATACATAGATCTTATTAGTTTGTGACAAATTTGGTATTGTTGGAACTGTAAAATTTAAGAGAATATGTTTATGTAATAATTACACAAAATTGTAAAATTTCTGGTAAAAAAATACCTATTTTTATATAAATTTGTGCTTATATAATCTAAATTTCTTGAATAAAATTGATTTTTGTATTCAATTAATTTCTATTATTGCTACACTATTAAAATATAGCTAACAAGGTGCTATTTTATTGCAAAACATGGTTTACAATGTCTATATATATTGAAATTTACAGTATTTTGCATATTGAACATGCTGATATAATATTCACATAGTGATGTAATTACAGGCGCATTTCCCTTAATTTTATAATCATTTTGATATATAATATGTGGGTATAGCCTCAGAGGAAGTGCCAGAATATATTATTGGGTGTTATAAAGAATGGTATATAATTTATAAAATATTGAGAATAACACATGCAATAATAGTGTAGTTGGTAAAGCATGTGTAGAATTAATATATATAAAGCTGTTGGTTCAATTTCTGTTGAGTGTATTTTATAATTTTGTATTTATTACAAATATCATGTGACCTGAATAGATTATTTAAGAGTTTATGTAAGAGAATATTATATAATACTGACTAAGCATAAATATCATGTGATTTCAATACATTATTTATAAGCTTATATAAGCAATTATTATGTAAAGTGGACTAAGCATTGTCTTGTACACCGAATAAATACATTCTGAGAAATTCTGACTGGTTCCAACTGAGTCCAAGTGGATTCTGATCAGATTCTGATCAGTTCTGACTGGTAAGCGGTTACGACTGGTTCTGACTGGTATAGGTGGCACACTGTAAATGAGGTTAAACAATCACTGATGTGTGGTGGACAGTGACATGCTGTATCACAGTGTGATCAGACCAATATCTTGAGAGACATTGAACTTGTACTTTATAAACAACCAATTCAAAACAGTTTGTGGTATATACTGGAAGATATTAAGTATTGTCATTGCATGAAGGCATTTTTATTGAAAAAAATATGATTAAGAACTCAAAAAGCGAAATCAGACTCATTTCTCTGCCAAATATAGCACTCTGGATTGCATAAAAATATTTCTACAACCACAGCAGTTATAAACATGATTGGCAGACATGTTTTGCTTAGAATTTAAATTTGAACAAATAGATCAGAACATTTTTTTGTTTTTAACCTCAGTGGTGAGTCAGACTCTATATTTAGGCACTTTCATCTACTTAGACTTGCTAAATTAGAAATCTGTTCTGATCACATTTTAGAAATTTAACTTTAAATCACTTTTGCTCTGTAAATCTAGTTGTGAATTGCATTTTCTATTATGCTATAGTCATTATACCATTTTGAGGGCAAAATAGGTGTAATACAGCCACTGTTCCTGTTCCAAAACAGGCTGAGCAGGCCTCAAAGGCTTTTTCGTGGCAGTCTTGCATGTGAGGAATGGCCCCAAAATGACCTTTAAATATCCAAAGACTGCAGAGAAATGGTTTTTCACTCAAATCATCACCAACCTGTTTGATTGCCTCTATTTCTTTGATTCTGACCGCTTTTTCTACTATTTTTAGTTCACAAAGCTCTTTTATTGAATAGTAAGTCACCAAGTTTGGTATTCTGTATATGATATTGTGTACTAAAAACAGATTCTTGTTCTGATTCTAGCATTTATTTCTGGGCCTTATAACCAGTCTGAAATTCAGGTAATGATTCTGCAGTAGCATCTTATTATAATATACTAACATCATGGTTCAATATTATGCTTTAAAGTCCAAGGGTATCAAAGATATTCTGAAATGCCTATTGGAAAGAAGGGTAGAGCTACTGTTATGGAAAAAGTATAAGATAATCAAGCTAAGAAAAAGGCTATAACTTCATCTAAGACTGCAGCAGAAGATATCTGGTACATATTCTTTATCAAGATGAATTCACGCTCTTTCTAGAAAATCTTTGTATCGACAAGCAGAACTCAACACTCAATCATATGGAAACAAATCTTTCAAATGCTCTTGACTGTTCACCAATAGTTTAAGAGCTTGCTGTTTCAGCAATTTACACAGAATATTTTTCTTATCTATATATGAAGGCAATCTTAACTTTTAATGAAAAAAATAAAAACATGCCTGATCTTGGTTCTCTTCATTCTTGGGTCTATATCCACACTTCCATAAACTTCTGATTCCCTTTTTCAAAGGAGCACTCAGAGAGATGACATGAGAATGCTTTGGAGAGTGATGATAATAGAAATTGACTCAATTTTGAAAATATGTCAAATAACTGAGGTTGTTGAGTATTGTAACAATATATTTTGTATTATTATATACATCTGGAATGGTATATGCATGGTTCACAGTGCTGTAGGCCTTATTTAGAATCAAAATTTTGACTGAATTAGATATATTATGCTCAAATCTTAATGAAAATTATGTTTTTAGAGTTGTTTTAAAGGAAATAACTATATTCATGTTGATATATAGCAATACTTTCTATATCATTATTCCTATCCTCTGCAATCTCATGAATCTGTCTTATCTTTGACTATATATAGTGGAAACTTGATGTAATTTACTATTTTCAACTTATTTCATGTATTTTCTGAGATAAAAGTACCAGGAATAGCTACTATATATATTATAGTATATACAATGCGCAAAAAGTTAGAAAAAATGATGAAGAACTGACAAAACTGAGGTGTCTCAACTTTTGTGATGATATTGGCTGTGTGATGTGATGTGATGTGTCAACAGCATTATCAGAGATTGTTCAACCCCACTGTAAAGTACTGCACAACTCTGCAATTCCAGATGCCGGCCTATCATATTCTCCAAGTCTAGTTTTGAGGTGATGCCAAGGGTGTTCAATTGGATTGAAGTCTGCTGATTGAGGGGGCCACTTCATAACTTCTAAACCACTGTCTTGGAGCCAGTTCTGGGCCTTCTTGCTCTTGTGTTTGGGATCATTATCCTGCTGAAAAGTATATCTGTAGGCTTTTCTCTGTAATATCTGATTGATTCTTGAAGTTCATCATCCAGAATGTTGACAAAAAGATCAGCATCCATCCTCCTATCAATCTTGGTTGCATATCCAGGTCCTTCCCAGAACATACAATCCCAGATCATCAGAGAACCTCCTCCAAACTTGACTGTCCCCTGTACCGGCCTATCACTCAACCCCTCTTCTGGCTTTTTCCACACCTATTTCCTCCCATCTGACCCCAAACAATTGATTTTGGTCTCATCTGACCATATAATTCTCTTCCAGTCCTCCACTGTGCAGTCTTTGTGTGCTTCTGAAAAGTCCATTCTAAGCCCCCTATGTCTTTTGGAGAGAAAAAGTTGTTTTTGCTTGGTTACAGCCTTCATCCAAGTGCTTCTGAGTGCTCTCCATACAGTCTTCACAGAAAATGATGTGTTGGTCATGTCTTGCAGAGTTTTATACCGGCATTTTCAGCCTTCTGAGAAGTGAGAAAGTAAGGATCAGGATGCAGAATGGAAAGATGTTGAGCAAAGTGAAAAGTGAATATATAACCAACACTTATACCAGTGGTAGTAGATAGCATGACTTGACTGGCCTTTGTCAAGCAGTTCAAAAACACAGTTGCGTTGAGCAGGAGTGAGTGATTGCATGAGTGTTTGAGTAAGAATTTAATGTGGGAGTAGTGTAAACTGGGACACAGAGTATATATACACATTTTGAATAAATCACATAATTTTATTTATACTTATTTGCTTTGATTAAACAAAGTCACATGCTTGGTATATGAGAGAGACAAAACTGTTCAAATGGACTTGTGCTAGTAAAATATTAATAGTGTAGGAAGGAGTTTAGATTACATAATAAAATAATTTGGAACATGTTATTCACATGGTACTCTACCACTGTGTAAAATTTGAACTTGTTTGATTGAATTTTTCTTGAATTATTCAAGAAACAGTCCAATTTCAAAAATCATTTGAACAGTTTTGTCTTTCACTATACCATAACACATACAGCCAATGATGACACATGACAACAACAACACTAATGTATAGAAGATGAGCATGACTGACCATAACAACAATGCATACCATGATAGTGACCACATGTACAGATAACAACACGGTGAAAGGGTGTAAACCATTCTGAGCTTACAATTCATAGTGAGACACAGAGGCCCTTATTTTTGTGATTGTTATCTGTAATAAACTAGTACATTATACTAGTGAAGGGTAGGAGATACACCAGACTATTAGGCTTTGAGGCTTCACTTCCTAGTGGGCCAACAAGCATAGTAGACCTTACAAACTAACTAAGGGGTAGTGTGGCCTATTAATCAGCGCTACGAATCAAAGACTACCTTTAGTTTCCTACACAGCTATCAAAGCAATCCCAACTGAGCACCCGAGGTGATTGCCTGTCCCATTGATCATGCTATTAGTCTCATGCAAAGAAGAACTCCTAAGAAGTGACCTTGGCTCTTACAAGGGGTAATACCCATCAGTCTCTTACCAAGTGATTGCCAAGTGATGGAAACCTTATTAATTAGCAAAAGCGATCACTGTGTCCAGGCCTCACAAAGGCTGTTCACTCAATTAGGTGATCAACCGCTCAGGGATCAGACATCACTGTGCCACACAGGGAATTGCCCCATGGACCAAATGTATTGGCAATTGAAACCTTGTGTACACCTCAGCATATGGCCGGCCTACTAGGTCCAACTATAAAAACTTGTAATTTGCAATGCAGCCAACGTGAGTGAGGGATTGCCCAGTCAGTGATTGCCACATGATACTAGAGATAACTTGCCTCATGATAGGGGCACCTGCTGTTCCAGGAGGTCCTAAACCAATAGCAACTGCGCTTAGGAACCTTGGTAGGGTTTCCTAGGAAATATACCCCTAAGCAATCTAGTCCCGACATGCCTTAGCTGCAAGCCATCTGATAAAATAAGTCAGGTGATCGCTACCCAAGGAGGCACTGCCACATGGACAGCAATGTTATCTTCAAATAAGCACTGTAGTGCAGGCAAACTAGTACTTTCTACTATTATAATTGGTGCAACAAAGACTAGGCAGCACGTGGCCCATTTCCTTTCTTTTCTCTTAGTCTCTTTCAATTATCACAAGCCAAAGTATCTATTTAGTCTATAAAAGCAGCCCTGATTTTAGAATAGGAACCAAGTAATCTACACCCCTGATTTGATATCAGAATTTACCCTGAATAAGAATTCCAGTGTTAATACTTTGAGGACTAGTGATTTGTATGATAAGAGATCAAACATTACAGTTCACCTTAAGCAATTAGGCACTGCCTGGTTTTGTGAGTGATCACCATTGTTATATTCAATGTCAGGTCTATTAGACTTGATAAGCAGGCTTTTATGAGTCATCTGTGGACTGCACTGGGGATTGTTAAGTATGGGTTGGAACTCTATACAGCTAGCGATTGCTCATAGTAACTAGAGACAACTGTCAGAGAACTCTGACTGTTCAGGATGTTGCCCATAGTAAGACTGCTCTGGGGATTGTTCAGTACAGGTAGGAATCCTATAAAGGCTAGTGATTGCTCATAGTAACTAGGGATGACTGTCAGAGAAATCCGACTGTTCAGGATGTTGCCTATAGTAAGCTAAGGACTGTGGACTAGTGTGCCCAGTTGCTTATAGGAACTAAGGATCTACTATGTGTTAATACAGGTGATCGCTTATAGTGTTTGATGGTTTGAGTTTAGGTTTTTATAAAGAGATCTGTTAAGTGTCCCGTGTACACTCGCCCCCCAAAAGGGATTCTCTTAATATTGGTGATCACCCTCACATCGAGAGATTGCCTTTGTTATTTCAGTGCCTTGGGTGTACTCGCCTGTCTAAGAGAGTTCTCTAGTCACTAGTGATCACCCAAGAGTGATTGTCTAAGTCTGTACTCTGCTAAACTAGTTATTGTAATAAGCCTTAAAGCTTACCCTTCCAGATTGAACTGATCAATATAAATATTTGATTGGGTGTTGTGTATTGGGCAATTACAAAGGCACCCTGCACTAAACATCTCAACGGCCAACAACAACACCAACAACTACAATGATACCAACATATCCTTCTGCTCTCTTTTTTTAGATTTAAAAAAATGTTTTTACTTCTTTGTATGTAGATAATAATGCAGTATATAGTTTTCAAAATATTATATTACATTGTTACATGAATTAAAACTAAGATTGAGGTATAATTCATGTAGATTTTAAAATTGGACTTGGTAAAAATAACACAGTTTTCTATTGAATGGAATAAGCTGGAATGGGCCTATTCTATGATTCCAGACCATTCCACTTAGAACTATTAAATATAATCTAACTGAATTCCATAGATTCTATTTGGAATAAGTGGGGCATTGTAAAGTACTGCACAGTGTCTGAATTTAAATTTGTTTGGATTTTGATAAAATTGGTTTTAAAATATCATCTTAAATTTGGCTATATTTGTATGTATATTGCATAATAATGTTATATCATAGTCTCAGATAAAAATAAATAAATAAATCAATTATTGTAAGCAGGCTATAATCTTGCTAACAAAAAATATAAAATAAAATATATCAAAAATATATAATAATAAATACATTTTTATTTAATGCTTTAATGTACTTTCTAATAAGGAAAAATTTTACAAATATGATTTAAACATTAACATAATCTCACAAAAACTATATTATATAGTAAACTTTTATTTGCAAAATTTTGCTTTTGATTTGTTTTTAGCAAGTATTTAAAAGTGTTTCCAGTGGGAAAAAAAAACCAAAAAGGTAATATACAGTCAGTAGATATTTAAATTTAAATAATTCTATACAAAATTATCTAATATAATATTTAATACTGTTTGAGCTATATCTAAATAAGAAAAGGCCTAAAGCATATAATTTAAGTATCAAGACCACCTGAAATAATGTTTTATGATCTAGTGTAAAGTTTTTTTTTAAAAAAATCCATTTGCCAAATTTTATTTATCACCAGTTTTGGGAGGTCTTTACACTCCCCACAGGTACCGATCGGAATTTTATTTGGCAGTGTCCCTGCTAAATTAGCAGTAAAATGTCCAAATTTTTCTGACCGGATTCTGACTGGATTCCGATCGGAACCACCAGTACCGACCAGTTCCACTGTTAACAAGTCCGACCAAAATCTGATCGGAATCCAACTGGAATCCAAGTGGAATTCATCAAATTTGAAACCCAATGAGACCCAATTCTGAGTGGAATCCAAGTGGTACCAAGCGGAACTATATTATGTCAGCATACTATTTACAGCTCAGCAAGTAATAACACAAAAAGTATACATAGATCTCAACAGTTTGTGACAAATTTGGTATTGCTAGAATTGTAAAATTGAGGAGAATATGTTTATGTAATAGTTATATAAAATTAAAAAATTTCTGGTAAAGAAATACCTATTTTTCATATAAATCTGTGCTTATATAATCTAAATGTCTTGAATAAAATTAATCTTTGCATTCCATTAATTTCTATTATTGCAACACTATTAATATATAGCTAACAGAGTGCTATTTTGTTGCAAAAATTAATTTACAATATCTATATATATTTGAATTTACAGTATTTGGTATATTGAACATGCTGACATAATATTTTGATGATGGTGTAATTACAGATGTATTGCCCTCAATTTTCTGATCATTTTGATATTTAATATATGGGTATAGCTTCAGAGGAAGTGCCAGAATATATTATTGGGTGTTGTAAAAAATAGTATATAATTCATAAAATGTTGATAATACCACAAGCAATAATAGTGTAGTTGGTAATGTGTGTATAGAATTAATATATATGAAGCTGTTGGTTCAATTCCTGTTGAGTGTATTTTATAATTTCGCATTTATTACAAATATCATATGACCTGAATGATTACTTAAGAGCTTATGTAAGAAATATTATGTAATACTGACTAAGCAGACTATATCATGTGATTTCAATATATTATTTATAAGCTTATGTAACCAATTATTATGTAATGCTGACTAAGCATTGTATTATACACTGATTAAGTACATTATGAGAAATTCCAACCCGGTTTTGAGTGGGTCCAAGTGGATTCCAATCGGTTCCGACTGGGTCCAAGCGGTTCCGACTGGTACCCGTGGGGCACTGTAAAGTACTGGTTTTTGGTAAGTATTTCATATTTTTTAATAAAAAAGCAAATGACATAATTCAAATAGATTCAGGATCAGAACATAGGCTCCATATTTTTATTTATAGCATTAACACAACCACTCACTTTCTGAATTTAAACAGTCCAGTGGAGTCCAATGGACTAACTCACTAAGGTCTACTGGACTTTGTATACTCCCAATTTAGTATTCAAATAGAGCAAATCTAATAAAATCTAGTAGAATCCACAAAAGTCCATGTAAATTCAGTAGAGAAAGATAAAGTACTACTGTATAGTATAAGATCTCCTCACATCCAGTGAACTTTTTACACTCAATGTATACACAACTCTTCTGGATTCCACTGGATTCCATTAGAGTCCATAAGGACTCTGTGGGAGAAAGTAAATTACTGGGTCCAGTTTGAATTGGTCTGGATTTCAACTGAATACTATGTTCTAACTGGATTTTATCTGGAATCATGATATCAAGTTGGATTTTATGGATTACATCTAGAATAGATGGGGGCGCTGGTAAAGCACTGAGTTTGGTTAATGAGGAATGACAGAAGGATAAAAAATAATGAAATTTGGAAATATTCTTGAAACAAAAAGTCCCAAAACAACAAGCACAACAAGAAGTATATATAGAATAAAAAGTTGATAAAAATTTTAAAGAAGGGTGAAAAAGGCAAGGCTGAATAAATCAAACATGAATAGCCACTGTGAGTACTGGGTTGGTTTGATATAAGCCCTGAAATTCATCTCATATAGCTGGAATAAGTACTAATGTTTTTGACAAATACTATTGATAATGGCTAGAGTGTGTGCTGATGAATGCTGAAAACTGATCAAGTTACTGTGAAAAAATCTGAGGCTTGTAACTTTCTTGCATTCCAAGCCATACCATTACATTTGTTATATAATGAAGAGCTGGAAATAGATATCTGAAAGAAGAAAAGTATTTTAACTATGTGTACCAATCACTCAGTTTGATATGCAAAGATCAATTATTTAGCTACAGACAAAAGAAACAATACAAAGCTATGTGATGACTAAAGGAATGTTGAAATAAAAGGTGAAGGATGAGTTAAATGCATAAGCAAGATAATAAAAATGGAAGTAAGATAAGTAAAAAGAAATAAATCTGAGTAGGTATAACATGTAGAAACAATAAAAAAGAAACAAACAAATAATATAAAGCATCAGAGATTAAGAAAAGAACATAAATTGCAAACTAGTATCATGCTAATAGATAAAGCTAGTCTATTCATCGCATAACCTAGTCATCCATTACAATTTGATGGAGATCTGGGATAAACATTCTAAGTGAACAAATGAATTTCAGATTTAATAAAAATTAGGATATGACAATGCTATGTGATCCTGGTCATTGATTGCATTGATGTTTATATCAGAATAAGATAGAAGCAATTGAACAATTGTTTTATGACCATTTTTAGAAGCAAGCGTAAGTGCTGTATATTCTTTTTATTGCTTGTACTGATGTCAATGTTGGTGCAAGATAGAAGCAATTGAACAACTGCTTTATGACCATTCTCAGAAGCAAACATAAGTGCTGTATAATCACTTTCATTGCCCGCATTGATGTCAATATTAGGGAAAAGATAAAAGCAATTGAACAACTGCTTTACAACCATTCTTAGAAGCAAGCATAAGTGCTGTGTACTTGAAGAAACTACTTGCATTGATGTCAATGTTGGGGCAAGATAAAAGCAATTGAACAACTGCTTTATGACCATTCCGAGAAGTAAGCATAAGTGCTGTGTACTTGAAGAAACTACTTGCATTGATGTCAATGTTGGGGCAAGATAGAAGCAATTGAACAACTGCTTGATAACCATCCTCAGAAGCAAACATAAGTGCTGTGTAACCACTATCATTGCTTGCATTGATATCAATGTTGGGGAAAGATAGAAGCAATTGAACAACTGCTTCATGACCATTCTCAGAAGCAAGCATAAGTGGTGTATAATCACTTTCATTACCTGTATTGATCTCATTATTAGAGAAAGGCAAAAGCAATTGAACAACTGCTTCATGACCATTTTTAGAAGCATGCATAAGTGCTGTGTAACCACTTCTATTGCTTGCATTGATGTCAATGTTGCGGCAAGATAGAAGCAATTGAACAACTGTTTTATGACCATTCTCAGAAGCAAACATAAGTGCTGTGTAACCATTATCATTGCTTGCATTGATGTCAATGTTGGGGAAAGATAGAAGCAATTGAAAAACGGCTTCATGACCATTCTGAGAAGCAAGCATAAGCGCTGTCTTCTTCCAGAAATCACTTGCATTGATGTCAACGTTGGTGCAAGATAGAAGCAATTGAACAACTGTTTCATGACCATTCTCAGAAGCAAACATAAGTGCTGTGTAACCACTATCATTTCTTGCATTGATGTCAATTTTTGGGAAAGATAGAAGCAATTGAACAACTGCTTCATGACCATTGTCAGATGCAGGCATAAGTGCTGTGTAACCACTTTCATCGCTTGCATTGATGTCAATGTTGGGGCAAGATAGAAGCAATTGAACAACTGCTTGATAACCATCCTCAGAAGCAAACATAAGTGCTGTGTAACCACTATCATTGCTTGCATTGATATCAATGTTGGGGAAAGATAGAAGCAATTGAACAACTGCTTCATGACCATTCCGAGAAGCAAGCATAAGTGGTGTATAATCACTTTCATTACCTGTATTGATCTCATTATTAGAGAAAGGCAAAAGCAATTGAACAACTGCTTCATGACCATTTTTAGAAGCATGCATAAGTGCTGTGTAACCACTTCTATTGCTTGCATTGATGTCAATGTTGGGGCAAGATAGAAGCAATTGAACAACTGCTTTATGACCACTCCGAGAAGTAAGCATAAGTGCTGTGTACTTGAAGAAACTACTTGCATTGATGTCAATGTTGGGGCAAGATAGAAGCAATTGAACAACTGCTTGATAACCATCCTCAGAAGCAAACATAAGTGCTGTGTAACCACTATCATTGCTTGCATTGATATCAATGTTGGGGAAAGATAGAAGCAATTGAACAACTGCTTCATGACCATTCTCAGAAGCAAGCATAAGTGGTGTATAATCACTTTCATTACCTGTATTGATCTCATTATTAGAGAAAGGCAAAAACAATTGAACAACTGCTTCATGACCATTTTTAGAAGCATGCATAAGTGCTGTGTAACCACTTCTATTGCTTGCATTGATGTCAATGTTGGGGCAAGATAGAAGCAATTGAACAACTGCTTGATAACCATCCTTAGAAGCAAACATAAGTGCTGTGTAACCACTTTCATCGCTTGCATTGATATCAATGTTGGGGAAAGATAGAAGCAATTGAACAACTGCTTCATGACCATTCCAAGAAGCAAGCATAAGTGCTGTGTAACCACATCTATTGCTTGCATTGATGTCAATGTTGCGGCAAGATAGAAGCAATTGAACAACTGTTTTATGACCATTCTCAGAAGCAGACCTAAGTGCTGTGTAACCATTATCATTTGTTGCATTGATGCCAATGTTGGGGAAAGATAGAAGTAATTTAACAACTGCCTCATGGCCATTCATTGAAGCTACAATGAGTGGTGTGTCCTGCTCCCTTGTATGTTCATTCCATGATGCATTTATCTGTGGGAAAATATCTGAAAGCCCATAATAGGCAACCACATGACAGGGTTTGTATAAAGTGAGTTGACCCCATGGCCAATTAGTGCATACTGGATAATCAGCACATTGAATAACAAAACTAGATACTATGTTGTTTAGTATAGCCTTTCCATCATATTGCTTAGCATGAAAGCCCCAGTTGCAATAAGCATAGTCTAAGAAGGGCTGACTTTGTAGAAACTTCTTCAATGCTTCCATATCTGATATCTCCAATGTTGTGAATTGAAATGCACAGAGATATGAAATACAACTTGTCACAATATATGTATGTGGCTCTATGATTAGGTGATCAGGACTGTTTATAAAAAAAATCATGTGCTGTATAATCTTTAAATTATTTCATTAGCTTAGATCAGTCATTTTAATATGTGCTGGTTCACTCACGTACAAGACGCACAATTTTACTCTCTGGATCAATCACAATCATGCCACATGCTGCCACACTAATCAATTTCTCTGGTGGAATATCCCCTTCATCAAATTTTTTTGTTCATTATCTATTGCAAGTCCATGTTGAAGTTCAGTGATTGTTAATGACCGGTATGCATATGTCAACCAGATGATGGCCCTCTTGGCAAGAGAACAGATTTCCCCACTCTGATTATTAATTCTTTTTAATGCAGACTCATATGTTGCATTTAAGTCAGATGGGAGTGACTGAAGTGCTGTAAATAGTCTGTTCTTAGTGGTACATTCTCTAAGAGAGTCAATTTGCAGAGAAGCAAGAAGAAACCTATAAAGTTGCAGCACTACTTGTTAGCTGCAAACTCATATAGAAGAATGTACAATACTTACATTTCCTTTGAATTTTCCTCAATTTTAGTGCAGACTTTGCTCATACACAAATCATCATCTCCCACAAGATCCAAGATATCTGAATTTGTTTTAACTTCATTTCTCACAAAGAGTTGGATGTCACTCAGTGTTTGTGCCCCAATATTTATATGCACAGCATCTGGTGGTAGTGTCTTAGATAACCCCAACCCCAATGGACGTGAGGTGACCAGAAGAACTGCTTTCAGTGACAAGAGCTTGGCTAGGAGATGAGACCGAACATTATAGGAGGCCTCATCAAAAGCATCAAGAATAATAAACACTTTTTGAAAGAAGTGAATAATTGTTGCAGTAATCCCAAAAGATCTATTTCAGAAGGACATGTCTCCTTTTTCCTATGAGCATCATGCATATCATTGACAGCTTGAAAAATGGATGGTCTATCATGATGCTCCTCAACCAGCTGCTTGACCAATGAAGCAAGAAAATCTGTTACTGTGTACGTATCATCATGTCGGCAGTACATAAAGACAACAGCATTGTTGTTTTCCTCAGAATGCAAATTCTCCAGATATTCAATAACAATTGATCTATACATTCAAGATGTACAGCATTTTGACAGAGGAAAAAGATGAGAACTTACGAGAGAACTGTCTTTCCAGCACCCGCTATCAGAAAAAAATGTTAGACATCGAAATATAGAGGACAACTGATTGCGTACGTATTCCTGTTATCACAAGGCAACGATCGTTCTTGCAGAGCCATTCTTGAAATTTCGGGTTATCAATAAGCCAAGTTCCCGTGCCAAGGGTGCGTTTGGAGAGAGTATCACGGTGAATGGTTCGGAAGTTGATTGGTGTTAACCAGTTGGCGATCATTCGAAGTTCTCGAGTGGATTTATTCAGATTTTGAATCGGTAAGATGCTAAAGAACTCACTGTCAATGGGATCCGGGTGTCTTTCATGCACAATTACGTCCCTTCCAGCGGTATTCACCATGGAATGTTCAATTGTGTTGTCTTTAACGACATTGCGAATATCTACACCTCCGAAAGACAGATCGATAAGCGTCGCTATCATGTATCGATGCTCTTCACAAACCTCGTCTCTCTTTTGAGGATTTGGTGGCCATGTCGGGGGTAAATTTTCGCAAGTGTATAGTGGATATCGAGCGAAAATGAGCTGAAGGTAAGTAATGGAAGTCAAGATGAAGGCGACGAAGAACGAGCACGGATCCGAGTAGGAATTCCAAGGATCCGAGTATGCGGTTGACCACGTGTACCTCCTGTTCTTGCTTCCGCGCAGATTGAATAGGAAGTTAAAATTAATCCAACCTGGTTCAGACAGCCCGCAGGCCGTCACAGACGGAGAACATACTCCAGTATATATAGAGAGCACTGCCTCGGCCTATTTCTCTGTTTTCCTCACTATCTGCAGGAAGTGCTGCTGTCTTGCGTTAGTATGCCGCGGTGGTCTCAATCTTGCACCCAAGGTCCAGTCCAACTGTAGGGGGCACGTATGGGTATAGACTAGAGGATGGGTGGACGCGAAAGCGAACATAGTCCCGATCACGCACCCTTTGGTCCGCCGATGGTCTGTCATATTTGTCACATGTCAACGTTTAATGAGAATCCCCAGAAATCGAACCTTGTCCGAAGCCTGAACTCAATCATACGTTCAATCGGGACGGACAGCCATTTGTTTCTCACCACTACTTCCAGGGCGTCGACCGGGACGTGGTATCTCCCTATTTATACCTGCCCATCTTGCTTCGTCATTGATCACATAGAATCTCAATATCAAACTCGCAGCTACTACGAGGACAGCCTCGATTTCCGCGCTTTCTACCTATTCATACCCACAAGCTCGGTGGAACATCGCCATGTATTCTTGCTTCTATATGTATCCTGTAATAGCTTATTCTGTGATCCGAGCACGTTACAAAACAACATCTCATAAGTGGACGAAGAACCATTTACGCTCTTCCCCGCTCGACATTTTGTGATTCTTGCCTCTCATTCGTCCTTCTCCCTATCCATAGCCATGGGCTCTGCTGCCCATTCGGCTCTTCCTCCTTCACTCCGATTGCCCATTTCATTCCCTCCTCCTTCGCTAGCCTAAACTCTCCGCCCGCCGTGCCCCCTCCTCTTCACACAACCACATTAATCCGCCATCATTCCGTCTCCGTGTACACTGGCGTACCCGCCCCGGCTCCTGAATGAAATCATACCTCCCTCTCATTCCCTACTGCGCGTCCTTTTGCATGAGCATGTCCGCGATCCTCATATCGCCAAGGAAGCATCCGTAGTGGAACCGTTGATGAACCTGAGGGTTCCTAGTCAGATACGGTTTTGTAGAGGTGGATTGTTGGACGTTTGTGGTTTTCGATTTAGACTTTAATTCCCTGTAGGATAAATTGGAGCATGGAATGGTCGAGTTCTGGATTTGAGTTGACAATCCAAGTCATAAGGAACGCGAGTTTAGTTGCAAACCGAGGAAATCATTGTGGTGATGTAATACTAGTGTGAGAAGCGTGGCAACATATTGAATACATGCCCCGTGGAGTGGATGGCTTGGGACTGCTACAATGAAGAGAGGGAAAGGCAATGTATCAGGCCTATGGTTCAAATTCGAATATGCGAAGGAAAAGGGACACGAACATCCACAGTATAATATTCGCGCTCGACACCCTTCATCTTCACTGCCCTTCCGACGAAAATCTAATGAAACTAATGATAATTGTGGGGCGCCGGCCTCAAAAGTTCCAGAGCGCCCCAGTGATAGTCAACACTGCTGGCGCCGACCAGTGTAAGTAAAACTTACAGCGAATTAAATACAGAACTTATGTAAGAGTTGCTGTAAGTATGACATATAGCACTTCTGTTTGAAAATAATACAGATAAAAAACAGATATTCTGTTCGGTGGCTGTAAGTTAAACAAACAGTATTTCTGTTTCTAAGCTGTAAGTCAATAATACACCTGAATAAAGAGAATTTCTATTCTTTGTCTGTTTGTTAAATATACAGAATAGCTGTATGTAATTGCTGTATGTAATCACTGTATGTTATACAAACACGAGTTCTGTAAAGAAAACTTACAGTCAAAGTACAGAATTTATGTATATAATTGCTGTATGTAAAACTTACACCGAAATATACAGTATTCGACTGGCTCAGGTATATTTCGGTGTAAGTTTTACATACAGCAATTATATACATAAATTCCATAAGTAAAACAAACAGAAATTCTGTACTTTGACTGTAAGTTTTCTTTACAGAACTCGTGTTTGTATAACATACAGTGATTACATACAGCAATTACATACAACTATTCTGTATATTTAACAAACAGACAAAGAATAGAAATTCTCTTTATTCGGGTGTATTATTGACTTACAGCTTAGAAACAGAAATACTGTTTGTTTAACTTACAGCCACCGAACAGAATATCTGTTTTTTATCTGTATTATTTTCAAACAGAAGTGCTGTATGTCATACTTACAGCAATTCTTACATAAGTTCTGTATTAAATTCGCTGTAAGTTTTACTTACACTGGTCGGCACCAGCAGTGCAAGCTTTATCGGTCTGAAAACACCTGGCTGTCGTAGGCAGAAATGTAATTTGCAGTAGACAAACTCGTTAAACTTTAATTTGGAGTACAACGTTGGGCCTATTCGTCAAGATATGTAAATAGAAAAGGCATGCACCGAAAGGATCGAGCGGATTGACTTTATCGTCCACTCGTAGCCCATATACAAGAGGTTATTCGACAAGAGCCCATTTCTATTCTCAGTCGAGAGCCGAGAGTTGGACCTACGAGCTAGTCTCGTACAACCGCACGTGGAAAGGGCATCTGTTCGGGCGGGAAATGGTATCACTGCTCGTAGAGACGTGGCATGAGAAAAGGTACTATCACCTACGACTGTCGGATACAATGAAGGCAGGAACACCTTCCGCCAAGAACGCCCAGTGACGTACAATTAGCATAAAAAGAAAGAGAAAAGCGCAACTTTGTATTAATGTGAAGTACAATTGAAACAACTTTAAAAAATCTTGACAGTTTAGTGGAAAGAAAGAGGTACCGCTTCAGCCATCGTCATCTGATGAAACCACAGAGAAGGAGAAGGAAAAGAAGCGTACTTCTGCGCATAATGACTCCACGAACTAGGTGATCTGCTCGAGTGTCCGATAGTGACTCCGTATGTGTTCTGCACGATGTGTTTCGAGTTCGGGGAAGAAGCCGGAAGCGAGTAAGCAAACGGCATAAAAGAGAAGAGGAGAATATGAAAATGAATGGAGGTAGACTAAAATAAAGAAAGCTTACGTCGGCTTTAGATTCGTCGTAGATGATAAGCCAATAAGCCATAATACTTTATCAAGGATCATCTTTGACAGTCTGCAAACAAAATATTAGCGTCATTCCCGCGAACATTAAAAAAGCAAAAAGCAAATGCCAAAAACATACAAAACGCACTTCGCCTCAACAGCCTGCTTCTCCTGCCCGACCTGCTCCGCGATGTACTCGACCTCTACGACCGAGTACAGCTCGACGATCTTCTTCAGGTTGCCTCGAGCAGCGTGTCATACAACGCGACGACGTGTGTACGGATCGTTGAGTCTGACTAGAATTCTGTTGCATGGGAGGAGTGGAAGGAGACAGTGGGGTGTTAGTGAACTGTCAGAGAGCGGGGAGAAGGAAAATAGGTAAATAACTGAAGGGAAAAGGATGACGAATGAGAGATGTAAATACAGGCGTAACAAAGTAGGTGGTGTCGTATAGTTAAACAGAATAGAACATTTCGACGGCGGACGACAGCCCACCAACCGTGCCGGAGAGTGCTCAAAACTGAGTGAACCACCGCTATAAACGCACGGAATGAGCTAGACAGAGAGATCCACCAAACAGTCCGCATGCCAGGCTCTGCACCGGTGTGCCGACGCAGCTAGTGAAGGAATGCCCCGTGGACATGGCTGTGGCTCATCCATCTCTCGAGTCGAGTAAGCATCGGAGGGAATAGAGAAAACGAAGAACAAAGAACGACGTCCAACAAAGCGTTCTCGAACAAAACCATCACCAACAAAACAGCCACTAACGAAACATCCTCCAAAAACACGACGTGTAATAACACGATCCCACAAAAACTCTCCATAAAATAACTCTCAAGAAAATAGAAACAGAAAAAACAAAAACCCTCGAAATCCCAAATAATAATAATAAAAGCCGCAACTCACCAACCCAATACCCCCTCAACACCGGTTATCTGCAGGGCGTGGAAGACCAATGGCGATGCCGAAGGCCCTCTAAAAAAAATTCGGTAGGTAATGAATGGGTGAAGTGAATTGTGTAGAATGCCTATGCAGTCGGTTGCAGTGGTACGACTGAGAGCAAGGAAGCTACTGATAAAAGTTGGGAGATATAAATACACGTGACATCGTTTCCTTCTCACGAGATGACGTACCCGCAAGCGGGTATTTTCAAGACAGGCGAGGTGAGAGGAGACGCAGGACAAGGCATAGCACGCATACACGTCTCATTTCATCAATAAAAACAACGAGAGCGACAAAAAGAACATAAAGGGACGAGAATCAAATGAAACGAACGGAAGAAGACCTACCAAATTCAACATAACATTACACAACAGCAAATACTTCAACGTCTCCGGCTCCTACCATCTCTCCTTTCCCCCTCCCTCCTCCTCTCCTCCCTTCCGCGCATTATCCCCCTCCTCCCCGGGTGCACTCAGATTATCAAACGCCTGACAGAAATTTGAATAAGCAGTACTATAATCTAAAAACCTGCTCCTCCGCGTGGAGGATGCCCGACTGCAAGTCCAGCTGGGCTTGGAGAGAGGTCGGACAGTGGATTGCGTCGGAGTCTGTGTAATAGGACTCTAAATTAGCTTTTCCGCTGTAGTTTGGAGTGCTCGACCACATTCAAAGTTCTTACTCTCACTATGCCTCTGTTGTGCCATTGCACTGCCACTGATCTGCCTGAATCTCTTGCTCGTCACTTCGGTGCCCTAAAAAAGCTATTCGGTCATTGGAACAATGCTACGATGCACTGACAAACCCGCACTTCTTGAAAAATTGGACCCACAATTTTCAGATCCTCGCACACGTACAGCCGCCCCGACACCAAAACCACTGAATTTCAAATACTTTCGCCATATCGAAGAAAAGAAGCTGTTTTTATGGGTGAGACTGGCAATAGGGAGAGCGTTTAGATATGTTCGTGCATCGGTACTCACAAGCAGTCCACGATAAATGTGCAGAATCAGCATCGCCTCGAAGATGAGAGGTTTCGAAGACATCTGGGCCGGATGGAACATGGTCATCATGGACACTCTCGACGAGGAATACAAACACATCGACAAAAATATTCTGCCTGCGGATACACGCAAACAGATCGGGGAACGATTGGTCGAGCTTCATCAAGCCAATATCGTGTACTGGGGTTCATGCTCGTCAACTTTGACTGGTCAGGGATCATCGGTGAGGCGTGCTATTCTATTAACATCAATGAAGCGCATTTATGGCGGCCAGAAGATGTGCCAGACGGTCTACTGATAAAATCCGACCACGATATAGCCATGTTGGACCAAATATTCATCTGATGTGCTACCAGTGTTGGGAGAATGTTTGTCAAATGTACTTTCGATTTCTATTTACCTGTAACATGCAAGCTCCTCGGAAATAATATATTCCTGCTACCACCTTCCTTAGGAGCTCATTGTTGAGCACAGAACACGAGCACGGAATTGGCATATATAAAGATGTGTTGATTATCTCTCCTTCTGAATAATAAAATTAGAGTTAGAGTGATGTAAGTAAATGAGAGATCACCGAAGACAGCTACAAAAGGCGTACATTCTGTTATGTCCGGGCACATGCGTTTGACCCCCATACTAATTTCCTTATCTTCTGCTCTCCTTCATCTTCTATCAAATTATAATTCCACTTAGAAGCCGGAGTGACGTCTGTCATAAAAGTGGGATGGCGGGGAATAGAAGGGAGTGAGGAAATTGGCCTCCTTATCGTACTCGTACACGGAAAAGCGCGCGCCCATCGCACTGATTGTATACAAATTAGACACGACAAGGTTTCGGCCAATGATGCTTTCATATTGTTGCGCATCCGCTGGTCTGCTTTTGATCGGGTAGAAGTCTGGCCGATATGAGGGAAAGGCTTGATTCGAATAAAAACACGGGACACTGGCGCTTTCGAACGATGTATATCGTTGTAAAGTCGGTAGCACCAAGAGTTACTGACCCCTTGTACCGAGGCGTCATCTGATAGTGCTCAGTGTGGGGAAAGAGATCGATACGGAGGGTGTTGTATGACCCATAGTATTCAGATTCGTCTGTAGTAAAGCGGTTAATTGTCTAAAACTGTTCTAGGATGGTATCAATCCGGCATAACTGGTAACATCTAGTGATTTTAGCGCATGCACATCAGAGGGATAATCACATGTTCGTAGTGTTTGATGTAACGAGGCGGGCAACGTCTTCAATACAACCAGGATTCAAAATGAGTGTGTGTAACCATGCTCTCGCGTCATTTGTACCAATATAAGGGACGAGAAAAAACGAAGATGATTCTACCTAAGACTCTATTTTCACAATTAGTGGAGGCGAAAGGAGAAGTTTCTGGAAACCGTGGATATATCGTCGGGGGGGGGGGGGGGGGTCGAAGTGTAGAATCACCGATTCAATTCCAAACCTCGAGATGGACACCCGCTGCTACAGCTACATGAACAGCTGAGTCAATTCAAGCCCCTGTCGGGATGAATAAGCACCTGCACTATCAGCCATCGAAATCAAAATCAAAACAAATGATAGAGAGAAGAAAGAGAAGCGTACTTTGGTATATAATGACTCGACGACTTTGCTGATCTGTTCGAGGGTCTCGATGGCGGCCCCGCATGTGTTCTGTATGAGTTTACAAGAGTGAGTGAACAGCGTACAAGGAAGAGGAGGAGGAGGAGGAGGAGAGGGAGACAGAAAAGATGACTTATGTCGGCTTTCGGCTCGTCGTAGATGACGAGACACCCTCGGCCCTGGTCCAACACGCCATAGTGCACTTTATCTACGATCATCGTCGACAATCTGTCATGCCAAAAAGAAAAAACAGGTTGGCGCTGACATCTCGCCAAAGCAACGCAAAGCAACACAACGCAACGCAATGCAGACACAAAAACGAAAGCCAGGCCAAAAGCAAAGCAAACGCACTTAGTCTCCACCACCTGCCGCTCCTGCCCGACCTGTTCCGCGACATAGGCGACCTCTACGACCGAGTAGGGCTCGACGATCTTCTTGAGGTTGCCCTCGAACAGCGTGTCGTATAACACGGCGAGGTGCGTGCGGATCGTTCGGTCGGATTGCAGTTCTGCGATAGCGATAGCGATGATTATATGGAAGGAGAGAGGGGCGTCAGCGTCGGTGAAGTAAGATTGAGTTGCCGGAAAGAGAGAATAACAAATGATGAGAGAGCGAATATAGAAGCTACAGGAGTAAATAAATGGGTTTAATTGAAGGATGAATGAAGGCGAACAGACGATGCGTAGCGGAATGGGAGGTGTAGACTACATAAACCCAACAGAGCATAGCGCATCTCGACGGCGGACGACGGCCCACCAACCAATCGTGTCTGCCAAAGAGAAGTTTAAATCGAGCCCACTGCGCGCGAACGCTCGAGTTAAACGAGGTGTAAATCCACCACGACTCAGCTGGCGTCCGCACCGCGTAAAGGAATGAACGTTGTGATGAGAAACAAAACAAAATAAAACAAAATAAAATAAAAAACAAAAAGAGAGAAAGAGAATATGAACAAGAAAACGTGGAATTTCGGAAGGGGAACGGGAATTGAACAACAGGAGCTCAGGACCAGGACATACGACACATGCGCGCGCCGATTCCGATCTCTTGAACTCGAACCCGAACTCGAATATCGACCAGCAATGAACGACCGTAAATGCAAACAAAGAGAAAGAAGGGTGGCACCAGAGCTGCGATGCTATGTAACACACTCCACACTCATAACATCATACCAGAAAATCGCACCATCCCCCAAAGAAGAAAACCAAAACCCAAAAAATCAAACCCAAACCCAAAAAAGCTAATCGAAACTCACCGACTCGATACTACCGTAACACCCCTGAAACGCGAGCAAATCCCGCTTCTGGTGTGCGCGCGCGACGGATGACATGCTCTCCACGTCGCGCGAGAACGCGTACCGCAGTGCGAGTTTGATGGTGAGCAGGGCGTTCACGTCTTCGGGCTGTTGTTGTTGTTGTTTTAGGTGGAGGCGGAGGCGGAGGTGACGGGATATAGTGTTGCGTTGGGCAGGGAGCGGAAAAAGGAACGCGGAATTGAATAGATCGTCAATTGCGATACAATGCATATGCATAAGGAAAAAGGGGAAAAAGGACAAGGCCGACCACGAGCACGCGCACGTTCGAGATCGACGAAGGGTTGCACGAAAGAAACACAACACCCACCAAATTCAACATAACCTTGCCCAACAGCATATACTTCAGCTCCTCCAGCGCTTTACCTCCCCCACTACCCCTCTCACTACCACTACCACTCCCCCCCTCGCTCTCGCCGAGCGCCGACAGATTCTCAAAAGCCTCGAATAAATACGAGTACGCGGTGCTATAGTCCTTCTCCTCCACGTGGAGGATACCGGGCTACAGGTCAGGCTGGGCTTGCAGGGCGGGCGGGCAGTAGATTGCGGTGGCGGTTGTGCGGGAGGATGTTAGGGATGCCTGGGTGGGGGTTAGCGTGAGCGTGGGTAGTGCAGGGCGACGAGATGGGAAGAAGAAAACGCACCTTGGCCTTGGGCATATTGCCCAGCCCGCGATACACGCGGCTCTCGAGGAGGTGCACCTCTATCAGGATCATCTTGTCGTTGAGCCGCTTGGGCTTCGTGAGCAGGGTATTGATGAGCGCAAGTGCAGGTTGGTACTGGCGGGACTCAAGTTGTCTGTATGTGTGTGTGATAACTTAGCATACAAAAACCGAAAACTGAATTATGACAATGAGAGAGTGCACGCACAATCTGACAAGCCGCGTATCGAGACTGTGCTCCAGGAAGATGCGCTTCTCCTGCTTTGCCCGGGCGATGTTGTCCATCAGCGCTTTTATCTGCACTTTCTGGGAATCTGGGATGGTGGGGTAATCAAAACGCAGATCGATGGAATTGAGGGAGGGAGGAGGGAGGACATACTAAGCTTCATAGTCTTGGCTTTGGCAGTGGACGACATAAACGCTTGCGAGAGTTTGATGACCTCCGCCAGGCCTTCCGAGTACCTGTGCGCATGAATCCGTCAGTCCCACCCATCCATGCACATGAGGCTTGGGGGCATACTGTTGATCACGACGATACAGCTCGCCGAGCTTGACGAGCGCCGCTTCATGGTCCCTTAACCCCTTCCCACGCTGGCTGGTTCAAGTCGCTGGGATCTGCTTGTACAGCGCCTCAGGAGTGGAAGTGTACGCGTAAGCTTGCGCACGCATAGGGCAACAGCAATGATGCTCCTTTATTGTAGGCAGAGATGATGACGACAGGGTTGATGTCCCGCTCGAGCTGGGAGAGGGTTTGCGCGAGGATATCGCCGGCTGTGTATGGACGGGTGGGTGGAGTGGAAGTGGTAAGGAAGAAGAAAAAGAAGAGTGAGGAAGAGGGGGAGGATTGCGCTTCGAAGATGATAACACTTGTGGTGCTATCGCCGCACTCCTCGTCCTGAGTCCTGCTGAGCTTGATCATGTTCTTCGCGGCGGAGTGCGCGACATCGATTCCGCGCAGGATCGCATTGCCATCGTTCGTCAGTCGCTATGGTGCTGTGCTGTAGGGTACGACGAGGGTACGACGGATGATAAATCGGACATCAAGTCGTCAAGCGGCGGGAAGTAGCGTATAAAAGTTAAAACAGGAACGGGAGATGGGTGTCAGATACGAGCAATTGAAAACCAAAAGATGCATATATGCACGCACTGGGGTGGGTCGAAGCTGGCGCAGACGTTGATGCATGATGGCCCAGGGACCGCGCTGTGGGTGCTTCCAGAGATGTTGAATCCGGCGGCACCAGCTCTAGGGGTTGTATCACTATCTCCCCTCCTCCTGCTCCTCTATGTTCGTCGCCCTGACCACGATTAGGCGTCCCATCACACCGGCAGCTACTTCATCCTCATCCTCTTGGACCGGAATTGGATTGAGTAGACCCTTGTGCCCCCAAGGTTGTGTTGTCTTCGTTGCGGGTCTGGACATCGGCGGGACTCGAAGGAGTGTCCTGGCTCGTACTTGTACTCAGTATCAGGTTCGACTTGGCAGTTGTGAAGAACGTTTTGGAAGGAAAGAGGGTTTGGAATGGGATGACAAGAATGACATCAGTTCGTGACTTGTCCCCGGTTCGGGCCTGCGCACGCACACGATCACGAGGTCCCGAGCACATGAAATGGTTAAGATATACATACTTGAGCCTGAACTCGACATCTTCGGGTCCACGACAACACGGTTGCTTGTAGTGTCGGCCTTTTATCCTGCTCTCTTGATCACAACTCCACCATATGGCATTTATCAAGCTCAGCAGGACCCAGGACGTGGAGTGCGGCGATAGCACCGCACGTGTTATCATCCTCGGGGCGCAACCCTCCTCTCTCTTCCTCCCTCTTATTTTTCTTCATTAAGTGGGATACCAACCCCGTCGTCATCATCTCTGCCTACAACAAAGGAGCATCATTGCTGTCGCCCTACGCGTGCGTAATCTTACGCGTACACCTCAACTCCCGAGGCGATGTACAAGTAGATCCTAGCGACTTGAACCAGCCAGAGTGAGGAGGGGCTACGGGACCAGGACGCGGTGCTCGTCAAGCTCGGCAAGTTCTCGTGATCAAAAGTACGCTTCTGAGCCGCATGTGCATTGCATGGATGGAGGATGGAGCTGACTGATGCATGCATGCACACAGGTACGCGAAGGGGCTGGCGGAAGTCATCTACCGCTCGCGGGCGTTTATCTCGTCTACTGCCAAAGCCAAGACCGCGAAGCTCAGTACGTCCTTCCTCCCTCCTTTGATTCAATTCCTCGATTCACTCGATTTGACATCTAATTACCCCTTTCCTGGGCCAAACAGGAGAAGCGCATTTTCCTGCAGCACAGTCTCGAGACGTGGCTTGTCAGACTGTGCGTGCACTCTCTCATTGTCATAATTCCAGTTTTCAGTGTTTGTATGTTAAATTATCGTACATACATACAGGCAACTTGAGTCCCACCATTACCAGCCCGCACTCGCGCTCTCATTGAAACCCTGCTCACGGAGCTCGAGCAGCTCGACGACAAGATGATCCTCACTGAGGTGCACCTCCTCGATAGCCAGATGTATTGCGGCCTGGGCAATATGGCCAAGCCAAGGTAAGTTTTCTTCTTCTTCCCTGCATCCCTTCTCTTCACCCCGCACTACCCATGCTAACCCGTGCCCACCTGCACCCGCAGGCGTCCCTAAGATCCTCTCGCACAGCCGCCTTAGCAATCTACTGTCTGCCCGCTCTGCAAGTCCAGCGAGACCTGCAGTCCAGGATCCTAACCGCCTGCACCCAACAACAAAAAAAATAACAGCCCGAAGACGCGAACGCCCTGCTCACGATCAAGCTCGCGCTGCGGTACGCGTCCTCGCGCCATGCGGAGAGCATGCGAGCCGTCGCACGCGCGCACCAGAAGCGGGATTTGCACGCGTTTCAGGGTGTCGAGGGAGTATCGAGTCGGTGAGTGTTTCGCGGGTTTGCGGACCTTGATTAGCGTTCTCTGTGTTCTGTCGTTGCGATGTTGTTCGTTGGGGGTGTTCTTGTCTTCGATTGGCAATGTTGCGATTTTCTGGTATCTGATATGATGAAGTGGAAGTGTGGAGTGTCGCATCACATCGTATTGCAGCTCCGATCTCCTGTGCCACTCTCTTTCTCTTTGTTTGCGTTCGTTCTTTTCTGGAGGGTTCGTGTTGTAGAGAGCAGTGGCTGGCATCTATCTGCAGCGCTGCACGACTGGGGTGTATGCAGGGTGTGTGCGGGGGCAGGGCGGGTGGGCACTGCGTTCGTTCGTTCGGTGTGTATATGCGTGGGCATGGACGTGGTTGCTCGGTCGCGGGTGTCGCATGTCCTGGTCCTGGTTCTGTGCGTGAGCGCCCGGCTCATGTTGTTCAGCCCCCTTTCTTTCGTTTTCTGGGGTTCTTCGTATTCTCGTTCGTTTCTCTATTCTGTTTTTTATTTTTATTTTTTATTTGATTTCTCGTCACAACGTTCGTTGCTTTCCTCTTTCTCTGTACGCGGTGCGGAGCCCTCAGTGGCAGTGGCAGTGTGCGAGCTGGGTGGTGGATTTGCGCCTCATTTAACGTAGGCGTTCGTAGGTGAGAGGTGAGTTCGGTTTTGGACTTCTGTTTGGCACGGTTGGTGTTGGTGGGCCGTCGTCTAGATGCTCCATTGGGTTTGAAGAGCCGAAACCTCCCATTTCGCGTCGTCTGTTCGTCATCCATCCTTCAACCCCATTTATTTACCTCACTCATGTAGCTTCTTTATTCCTTCATTCGCTCGCTCATCATTTGTTCTTGTTCTCTCTTTCTGGCATCTCACTGACGCGCCTCCCTCCCTCCCTCCTTCCATATAACCATCGCCATTGCTATCACAGAGCTACAATCCGACCCGACGATCCGCACATACCTCGCCGCGTTATACGACACCGTGGCACGCTGTTCGAGGGAAATCTCAAGAAGATCGTCGAGCCCTACTCGGTCGTCGAGGTCACGTATGTCGCGGAGCAGGTCGGGCGGGAGCGACCGGCGGTGGAGACTAAGTGCATTTTCTTTGCTTTTGGCCTGGCTTTCATTTTTGTGTTTTCATTACTTTGCGTTGTGTTGCTTGGCGGTGCTTTGGCGAGATGTCAGCGCCGACCTGTTTTTTTCTTTTTGGCATGACAGATTGTCGACGATGATCTTAGATAAAGTGCACTATGGCGTGCTGGACCAGGGCCGAGGGTGTCTCGTCATCTACGACGAGCCTAAAGCCGACATAAGTCTTCTTTTCTTTCTCCTTTCTCCTCCTCCACCTCTTCCTTGTACGCTGTTCACTCACTCTTGAAAGCTCATACAGAAACCTATGGAGCCGCCATCGAGACCCTCGAACAGATCAGCAAAGTCGTCGAGTCGTTATATGCCAAAGTACGCTTCTATTTCTTCTCTCTATTATTTGTTTTGATTTCGATTTCGATGGCTGATAGTGCAGAAGGTGTTTAATCTAATTTTATCAGTAGGCCGTCTGACACATCTTCTAGCCAGATATGCACTTCATGGACGTTAATTGAATAGCACACCTCACCGATGGTCCTCGACCAGTCAAAGTTGATGAACATGAACCCCAGTCTGCCATCCTTCCTAACGACGATATCTGCATCTCGTACATGGCCGTGCACGAGGTTGGCTTGATGAAACTCGACCAATCGTTCCCCGATCTGTTCGTTTATATTCGCAGGCAGAATATTTTTGTCGTTGGGTTTGTATTCCTCGTCGAGAGTGTCCACGATGACCATGTTCCATCCTGCCGAGATGTCTTCAAAACCTCTCATCTTAGAAGGGATGCCTATTTCTGCACATTTTTCGTGGACTGCCTGTGAGTAGTGATGCACGAACTTAATGCAAACCCTCTCCCTATAGTGAGTATCACCCATAAGGAACAGCTTCTTTTCATCGATATGGCGAAAGTATTTGAAATTCAGTGTGGTTTTGGCATCGGGGCAGTGGTACGTGTGCGAGGATCTGGAAATTGTGGGTCCAAGTTTTCAAGAAGTGCGAGGTTTGTCAGTGCGCCGTAGCATTGTTCCAATGACTCAATAGCTTTCTTCAGGGCACTGAAGTGACGAGCAAGAGATTCACGCATATCAGTGTCAGTGCAATGGCACAACAGAGGCATAGTGAGAGTAAGAATTTTGAAACGTAGCTCAGCCCTCCAAACTGCAGCGGAAGAGCTAATTAATAGTTCTACTACACAGCCTCCGACGCAATCTACTGTCCGACCTCTCTCCAAGCCCAGCTGGACTTGCGGTCGGGCATCCTCTACGCGGAGATGGATTATAGATTATAGTACGCCTTATTCAAATTTCTGTGCGGCGTTTGAGAATCTGAGTGCACTTGGGAGGATGGGATAATGGGGAGGAGAGGAGGAGGGATGATAAGAGCTGGAGGCGTTGAAGTATTTGCTGTTGCGTAATGTTATGTCAGGATTATAGATTATAGTATTGCTTATTCAAATTTCTGAGAGGCGTTTCAGAATATGAGTGCACTTGGGGAGGAGGGAGATAATGGGGGGAAGGGAGGAGAGGAGGAGGGAGGGGAAAGGAGGGATGATAGGAGCTGGAGACGTTGAAGTATTTGCTGTTGCGTAATGTTATGTTGAATTTGGTAGGCCTTCTTCCGTTCATTTCATTTCATTTCTCGTCCTTTTATGTTCTTTTGTCGATCTCGCCGTTTTTTTTTTTTTGATGAAACGAGACGTGTAGGGGGCGTGTATGCGTGCTAGGCCTTGTCCTGCGTCTCCTCTCGCCTCGCCTGTCTTGAAAATACCGGCTTACAGGTACATCATCTCCTGAAAAGGAAACGCTGTCACGTGTATTTACACCCCCAACTTTTTAAGTGGCTTCGTACTCTCAGTCGTACCGCGACCGACTGCGTAGACATTCTACACAATTCACTTCACCCATTCATTACCTACCGAGTTTTTCTAGAGTTCACCATCGCCATCGGTCCTCTATGCCCTGGAGATGATGCGGCCGTAATGCCGCTGACCGCTCCACCCACTTACTACGTTACTACTTACCTTTTTAATTACAAGGCACCACGCACTGTTCTCGAGACTTCTTTTCTTCTGCCTGATCTCTTCTGTGTCCGTCGAAATCGTAACTGATGCGGACATCTTACTCCCCATTTTTCTTCTTTGTCTACCTCTACCCCATCGCTTTTCCTTCCCCACCATCCACTTCTCCTCTCATCCTCAAATCCCCTCACTCCAAATCCCCTCCTCCAATATGATAACATAAAACAACAGCCAGAAGACGTCAATTCTTTGCTCACCATCAAACTTGCCCTGCGCTACGCTCCCTTGCAGGACATCAAAAGCTTGCGTGCCGTTCGCGTGAGCACATCAGAAGATGGTTTTGAGGGGGGTTTCAGGAGGTGCTGAGGGGTATCGGGTTGGTGAGTTGCGGCTTTTATTATTATTGTTTGGGATTTTGAGGCTTTTTTTTTCTGTTGCTATTTTCTTGAGAGAGTTATTTTATGGAGAGTTTTTGTGGCATTGTCATGTTATTAGACTTCGCGTGGTTGTTGGATGTTTGGTTGGAGGTCATTTTCGGTGGAGGTCAGTTTTGTTGGTGATGGTTTTGTTTGAGGGCGCTTTATTGGAGGTTGTTCTTTGTTCTTCATTTTTCTATTCCCTCTGTTGCTTACTTGACTTGAGAGGTAGATGAGCCACAGCCGCATCCTCAGGGCATTCCTTCACTGGCTGCATCATCGCACAGGTGCAGGCAGTACTTTACAGTGCCCCATGGGTACTGGTCAGAACCGCTGGACCCAGTCGGAACCAATCAGAACTGGTCAGAATCCACTCAGACCCACTCAGAACCGGTCGGAATCTGGTCAGAATTTCTCATAATGTACTTAATCAGTGTATAATACAATGCTTAGTCAGCATTACATAATAATTGCTTATATAAGCTTATAAATAATGTATTCAAATCACATGATATTGTATGCTTAGTCAGTATTACATAATATTTCTTATATAAGCTCTTAAGTAATCCATTCAGGTCACATGATATTTGTAATAAATGTGAAATTATAAAATACACTCAACAGGAACTGAACCAACAGCTTTATATATATTAATTCTATACACACATTACTAACTACACTATTATTGCTTGTGGTATTCTTACAGCTAATTGTAAAACCCTAGGCACATTCCCAAAATATCGCAAATGCGCTGAGCTTTGTACAAACAACTGCTTTTGGGAAGATTGTGTGTCATTATGCCTTCTACCTGCAACGAAGCCCCACAATGTCGGGAAGGGGCGCCATGCAAATGGAGTTGTTGCTCCACTATGTATGTGTACCATAGCATTCTATGTAGTAGTTACCTTCTTATACTACAACGGGAACTACCACTTATATCTGAGGAGCGGAAACAACTGGTGCTGGCTATGTCTATTCAAGGGATGAGGGTAGGACATTGTAAAGAGGACCGGAATTGGCAAGAGAACTGTATATGTGTGGTCACAAAGATGGTAACAAGACGGAGATGGTAACAGGATGGGCTTGCATCACCTGCCCGTGTGCCATACCAAAAGCAGTTGTTTGTACAAAGCTCAGCGCATTCACAATATTTTGGGAATGTGCCTAGGGTTTTGCAATTAGCTGTAACATTTTATGAATTATATACCATTCTTTACAACACCCAATAATATATTCTGGTTCCTCTGAAGCTATACCCACATATTATATATCAAAATGATCGGAAAATTGAGGGCAATGCACCTGTAGTTACACCATCATCTGAATATTATGTCAGCATGTTCAATATACAAAATACTGTAAATTTGAATATATATGGATATTGTAAACTACTTTTTGCAACAAAATAGCACTCTGTTAGCTATATATTAATAGTATTGCAATAATAAAAATTAATAAAATACAAAGATTGATTTTATTCAAGAAATTTAGATTATATAAGCACAGATTTATATGAAAAACGAGCTTTATGACCCGCCGCTATGTGTCAGAGGGATTCGCCGCTCACCCCCTGTGCTTCACGGCAGGGTCAACAGCTTACTGGGGGCTGCGCCCCCCAGACCCCCGCTTGTCGGCACCCTGCACCTCCTCATTGAAAAATAAATAATACCAATTACAATTATTATATCTTGGGGGGAATGAGCTTCGCTCATCCCCCCCTTTATATCAGCACTTCACACCTCATTAAAGAAATTAATCATAGCAGTCATCTATATAATATATTTTTTTGTGGGGAATGAGCAAAGCTCATTCCCCCCTCTGCTTCACACCTCCTCACTCAAAAATAAACAACAATTATCTTTCATATAACATGTGGCCAGGAGATGACCACAGCTCACCCCTCCCTTGCTTCACAGCCAGGCCTACAGCTTGCTGGTATTTTTGAAGTTCATTATAGAGCTACACAGCACTTCTATAGTCAAATTATATATACTCACAGTCAATAACAGTCAATATTTCTGTCCTTATCTAAAAAGTGACCAAATACACAAATATATATACACAGAACTCTACATTCTGTGTCCATTAAATATTTCTTTGCTTTGTAAATCTGAAACCAAAATTTCAAATAATATTAGACCTACTCTAACTAATCCACAGTACCTTTGTCATGATGTCTGCAACTGTTTTAATATCTACACCCCTGTCCATATCCACTCCCAATCAATTATCATTCTACTTTATATTTTATACAATACTGTACTACTCATTGACTATCCACAAATTATCTCATATGCACAGCACCTGTGGCACTGTGCCATTTTAAATTTCATGCCTTATACTCTTTATCTTCACAATCAAAATAGTCTGCAAATTAATCACATCAATCTACAACCTATAGTTTATTAAAATTTAAAAGTCTATTTATTTTTACATGCATAAACCACACAGGAGCTTTATCACCAAAAAATATTTTTATCACTTGTAGAGAACAGTAGACTGCCTATTTCCAATTAGGAAATTATATCCCAGTGCTATCTTGATATCCACATCTTTATTTAAATAGCATCCACACACTCACAATTTCCTCTACTACATATCAGTTTTAAAGCTTGCCAATGCAGTGCTCCTGCACCTTACTAAGTCAGTGCTGCACACCTCCATACTAAATATAATATAAATATTTTATCACTCCACCCTTTAAGTTTAATCAAAACCATTTGAAAATGTCACAACAAAGCATGGCACCTTCAGCACTATGCCTATAACAATATACATTCCCTCAATATATCTCCAGCCCACTCTTCAGCAATCATTGTGTACATTATTTTTCACAAAAGAATCTTACTTTGCATTTTATATAAAACTGGAACTATCCTACACTCTTCACAATTAAAATAGCTGTCCTCTCACTCCACTACAGTTGTTCTGCAAATTAATCACATTAATCTACAGTCTATAGTACATTAAAATTTACATGTTAGTTCTTGTGCCCAATTGTTAACTGTGTCTATATTTTTACCCACTACATGAGTAAAGCACACTGGAGCTTGATCCTAAAAGAATAAATTTATTATCTGTACAGCACTGGAGACTGCCTATTTCCAGTTGTAAAATTGTGTCCCAGTTCTATCTTCCTATCTACATCTTTATTTAAATAGTTCCACCCTGTTCCATTCAAAAACATTGTCACCAACTGATAGGTCCCAATTGTGTTCATTGTTTGCAAATTTATTCAGTGGTTTGCATTTGAATTTTTATAAATAGTCTCCACCATAACAACTGCTTACCAAAGCCAACAGCCACAGAAAAATGCTTCAACACCACTGGAAATAGCTAATAGACACATTGAGGGGGTGCATTATTTAGGCACAGAATGTTTTTTTAGGCTGTGTGGCACCCATTTTATTGTTTGCCATCAGTCACTGGTTGTTTGTTTCAAAAGGCCCCGCTTTGCAGGCCCTAAAACACAATGGTGTGCTTTGTCATGATTAAGTAATTTGACTTATGTAACATTTATTTCCTCTTTCAGAAAAGCTTAGTCATTGTGCTCTCTTATATTATAGACAAGCTTTATGACCCGCTTCGCTACGTGTCGGGGGGATTCGCTCACCCCCCTGTGCTTCATGGCAGGGTCAACAGCTTGCTGGGGCTGCGCCCCCAGACCCCCACTTGTCGGGCGCCCTCGCGCCTCCTCATTGAAAAATAAATAATAGCAATTACAATTACTATATTTTGGGGGGGAATGAGCTTTGCTCATCCCCCCCTTTTTACCGACACTCCATGTCTCATGAAAATAATAATAATAGGAGTCACTCTTGGGGGATGAGCTGCGCTCATCCCCCCTTGCTCACACCCCTAATATAATGTGTGGGAGGGGATGAGCTGCGCTCACCCCTCCCCTACTTCACAGCCTGCCCTACAGCTTGTTGGGGTTGCACTCTTGCATCCCACAATGGAGGCACACAGCATCTTCATAGTCAGATTATATACACTCAGTCAATAACAGTGAACAAATACACAAATATTTATACACAGCACTCTATATTCTGTGTCCATTAAATTTCTTTTGCTTCAACAATCTCAAACTAAAATTTTAAACCATATTAAACCCATTCCAACTAATTCACAGTACCTTTGTCACCATGTCTGTTTTAATATTCACACCCATATCCACTCCCAATCAATCACACTGTGGGCATTGGCTTATAAATTCTCAGAATTTATGTAAATGTTAATCATGAATCAAAGTTGAACTAAAGATTACAATTTACTCTAAGAATTTATGTCAGGGAATAGTTCAAATCTAATCCACACTCAATTCCAATATTTGCACCAAGAATCTATTTCAACTCATTTCCCAGAGTAAATTTGAACTAAGTTCTTGGATTCTAAAGGCAATTTATTTTGCAAGTCATGAATTAATTCATTTGTAAACATGTTACCATTGTAAGTAAGCTAAATATTATATCAAATGCCAAGTGAGTTAATTCATGACTTGCAAAATAAATCTTTATAAATCTCCTTTTTAGATCCAAGAGCTTAGTTCAAATTTACTCTGGGAAAGAGGTTGAAATAGATTCTTCACACAAATATTGGAATTTAGTGTGGATTAAATTTGAACTATTCCCTGACATAAATTCTTAGAGTAAATTGTAATCTTTAGTTCAACTTTGATTCATGATTAACATTTACATAAATTCTGAGAATTTATAAGCCAATGCCCAGAGTGTCATTATTCTACTTTATATTTTATACAATACTGCACTACTCATTTACTATCTATCACTCACCTCATAGGCACAGCACTATAGATGCCATGCTATTTTAAATTTCATAGCTTACACTCTTTCTCTTCACAACCAAAATATCTGTCTCTACACCCCACTACTTAAATTCTACAAAATTTAATCACATCAATCTACACCCTATAGTACATTACAATCTAAAATCAATTTTCATAACATATCACAGAGCATTCACCCCACTCACCACTTCTGCTTCATCCTCAGGCCTACATCTTATCACTGCTCCATCTCTCTATCTCACTATAGACATTTGTAGCACCTCCATACTCACATTTTTTTACTGACTGTCAATAACAGTGAACATTTCTGTCTCTATCTAACAATCTCACAAATCTCCAACCAAAATTTAAAACCATATTACACCCACTCCAACTAATCCACCACAACTTCACCCCTGTACTCAGAATCTACATCCCTGCCTATCCCCACTCCCAATTATTTGCCAATTATTGCCTCTATTACTTATAATACTTGACTGCCCTTTCATTACCCACCAATATCTTGATATGCACAGCACCTGCGGCGCTGTGCCATTTTAAATTTTATAACTTACACTTTTTTTCTTCAAAATCCAAATAGCTGTTCTCAGCCCCCACCACTTTGGTCCTGTAAATGAATTAATCACATCAATCTATATCCTATAGTACATTACAATTCAAATATCAATTCCCACTCCTAATAGTTAACACTCTCTTTAATTATACCCACTACATGGGCAAAGCATACTCCAGCTTTATTCTCAAACATTAAATTTACTACCTATACAGCACTGTATATCATCTATTTTCAATTACAAAGGCACATCTCAGTGCTATCTTTCTATCCAAATCTTTATTTAGATAGCACCCACACATCCACAAATCCCCTGCTGCTATGTGTCAGTCATGAAGCTAAACGGCACAGTGCATCTGGGATTTGCTAAGGGTGCTCTACACCTCCATACCAAAAATAATATCAATATTCCATCACTTCACCCTTTCTATGTCTAATGAAAAACATTTGGGTATGTCTCTACAAAAGCATGCCACCTTTAGCGCTATGTCCATGCTACTATACATTTCCACAATATATCCCCACCCCACTCTTGAACAATTATTGTGTAGATTACTTGTAATAACATTCTTTTGCATAGAGAACTGGAATATTCTACTATGCACAGCACCTGCAGCACTGTATCATTTTAAAATTTACAGATTACACTCCTCACAATTAAAATTTAAAATAGCTGTCCCCTGACCTTTCTCATTGTAAAATTGTGTCCCAGTGCTATCTTTCTGTCTACACCTTTATGTAAACAGTTCCAACTATAATTCATTTCATACTAACTTTTCCACTGTCCACAATGCCCCTGTTTTGATATTTATTTAGTTGTATTTATTTCAGCCTTTAACTCTTTTATCCAATACATAGTCTCCATTACAAAGGTGTTGACCAACCACAATATCTGCAGACAGAAATGTCCCATTCAAATAGTCTTTGACACAGATTTATTGATCCACTGGCTCATAGTGCACTGTGCACTGTGCATGCAAGAGTGTGCATATTTTTGTTTTCAGAGCCACCCAAAGCAGCTTCAATACAGCTGGGTATGGCTAATAGACACATTGAGGGTTCATTATTTAAGCACAGAATGTTTTCCAGGCTTTGTGGCACTTATTTTGTTGTTTGCCATCAGCCACTGGTTGTTTATTTCAAAAGGCATCGCAGCGCGGGCCCCAAAAACACAATGGCGTGCTTAATAATGCTTGGTCATGCTTAAGTAACTTGCTCCTTCCTTTTGAAAATTCTTAGTCATCGAGCTCTCTTATATTATAGAACGAGCTTTATGACCTGCCGCTACGCATCGGGGGGATTCGCCGCTCACCCTCCTGTGCTTCATGGCAGGGTCAACATGCTGGGGCTGCGCCCCAGACCCCGCTTGTTGGCGCCCTGCGCCTCCTCATTGAAAAGTAAATAATATTGGTTATCTATGTATATAACACATTGGGGGAGATGAGCTGCGCTCATCTCCCCCTCCCTTATTTGTCAGTGATTTGCACCATCTTATTGAAAAATAAATAATATTGTTTATTCATATATTTCATTAGGGAGATGAGCTGCGCTCATCTCCCCTGTTTGTCAGTGTTTTGCACCTCATTTAAAAAATAAATAATATTCATCACTCATATAACACATCAGAGGATCTGAGATCCACTCATATCTCTCTCCTCTGCTTCACAGCCAGCCTAACAGCTTGCTGGAACTATAGCTTCATAGTCAAATTCATAGTCAATAACAGTTCACAAATATACAAACATTTTATAAACATCATCTACAGCACCATCCACATTTAAATATTTCATTGTTTTGCAAATATTTGGAACTATATCGCACTTGCTGCAATCATTTCATGGTATCTTCTCTACCATGCTCTTTTAAATTTACACCTCCGCCCATTTCCACTTCCAAACATTCATCAATCATTGCTTCTGCTACTCTATATCTTATACAATACTCCACTACCCATTGACTATCCAGCAATAACCTGATATGCACAGCACCTGCAGCATTGTGCTATTTTAAATTTCATAGCTTACATTATCTATGTTATCAATACTATTTAAACAATGGTTCCAACATTCAACTCATTCTTGCTACTAACTGCAGTTTATACCTATTAATCCACTCCAACCTCCACCACTCCACCACCCCACCCACTCTCAAGGATTCATCAATCATTGTCTCTGATACCCTATATTTATTACATTACTTGACTATTTATTGACTATCCAACAATGTTTTGATATCCACAGCACCTGCAACACTGCTATTTTAAAATTCATAGCTTACACTTTTTCTCTTCATAATCAAAATAGCTGCCTCTGAATCCCACTACATTCATGCTGCAAATTAGTCACATCAATCTACAGCTTATAGCAGAATAACATTTAAAAGTCAATTCTTACACCCAATAGTTAACAGTGTATTTATTTTTACATGAGTAAAGCATATTGGAGCTTCATGCTCAAAAACATAATTTTATCACCTGTACAGCACTGGAAACTGTCTATTTCCAATTGCAAAATTGTGTCTCAGTGTTATCTTCCTATCTACATCTTTATTTAAACAATTCCAACTATATTTCATTCTATACCAACTTGTCTACTGTCCAGAATATCCCCTGTTTCAATACTTATTCAGTGGTATTTATTTCAGCCTTTCTACTCATTTATACAATACATAGTCTCCATTAAAAGGTGTCAAACAACCACAATATCTGCAGACAGAAATGTTCCATTCAAATAGCCTTTAACACAAATTTATTGACCCACTTGCTCTTGGTGCACTGTGTATGCAAGAGTGTACATATTTATTTGTTCCCAAAGCCACTTAAAGCTGTGTCAATACAGCTGATATTGCTAATAGAAGATATATTGAGGGTGTATTATTTAGGGACAGAATGTGTCTTTAGGCTGTGTGGCACCAAATTCATTGTTTGCCATCACCCACTGGTTGTTTATTTCAAAAGGCCCTGCCAGGGCCCCAAAACACAGCAGTGTGCTTTGTCATGATTAAGTAATTTGAAATTTCCTTTTCTGAAATCCTTAGTCATCGTACTTCCTTTTTAGAAAAACTGTCTCTTATATTATAGATAGGTATTTCTTTACGAGAAAATTTTAATTTTATATAACTATTACATAAACATATTCTCCTCAATTTTACAATTCTAACAGTACCAAATTTGTCACAAACTGTTGAGATCTATGTATCCTTTTGTGTTATTACTTGCTGAGCTGTAAATAGTATGCTGACATAATATGGTTCCACTTGGTACCGCTTGGATTCCACTCGGAATTGGGTCTAATTGGGTTTCAAATTTGTTGAATTCCACCTGGATTCCAGTCAGATTCTGGTCAGACTTGTTAACAGTCGAACCGGTTGGTACTGGTAGTTCTGATCAGAATCCAGTCAGAATCTGATCAGAAAAATTTGGACATTTTCCTGCTAATTTGGCAGGGACACTGCCAAATAAAATTCTGGTTGGAACCTGTGGGGAGTGTAAAGACCTCAGTGCAGGGCTTAGCATGTGGACTGGTTGGTGGATCTCTCTGTTTAGCTGACTCTGAGCATTTAGGGCGGTAGTTCACTCAGTTTTGAACACTCTCTTGCACGGTTGGTGGGCTGTTGTCCACCTTCCAGATGTTCTATTCTGTTTAACTATACGACACCACCCTCTTTGTTACACCTCGTATTTACATCTCTCATCCTTCATCCTTTTTCCTTCAGTTATTTATGTATCCTCCTTCTCTATGCGTGCTTTCATCCCGCTCTCCTGCTTTCTAACAGTTCACTAACATCCCACTCTCCTTCCACTCCTCCCATGAAACAGAACTCCAATCAGACCCAGCGATCCACACATACCTCATCGCACTGTACAACACACTTCTTGAGGGCAACCTGAAAAGTATTGTCGAGTCATACTAGGTCGTTGAGGTCAAGTACGTCGCAGATGTGGCGGTGCAGGTTGGGCAGGAGAGGTAGACTGTTGAGACCAAGTGCATTTTTCTTTGTTTTTCGGCATTTAATTTTTGCTTTTTTAGTGTTTGCCAGAATGACGCTGATCTTTTTTTTTTGCAGACTGTAGATTATCAGTGATAAAGTACTCTATGGCATGTTGGGCTAGGGATATATTATCATCTATGACGAACCTACAGCCGATGTAAGCTTTCTTTATTTTATTCTACCTCCATTCATTTCATATTCTATTCTTCTCTTTCTACACCATTTGCTTGCTTGCTTCCAGCTTCTTCCCTGAACTCGAAACACATCGTGCAGAATACATATGGAACTGCTATCGAGACGCCCTGAGCAGATCAGCAAGTTTGTGGAGTCATTATACACCAAAGTATGCTTCTCTTCCTTCTCCTCTTTTTTCGGCTAGATGACAATGGCTGACGCGGTGAACTACGTGAGTGTGTGATTTGATATATAAATCGAAAACCAAAACACAAACCAGAGAGGAATGGTCTAGACTAGATAAGACGACTCTCTCCCTGTTGAGTTAAAGTGAGGGCTGGCTTGGCCACTAGGTTGTGAAGATATATGTGGTCTGAGGAGGGCAGGGATGTATGAAGGAGGAGGAATGGATGAGGGAATATAAAATGCCCTTGAGTATTTACTGGGAGGAAGCAACCCGACTTGATTAGGGTAGAACAGTGTGAATGAGGTGTGATGACTGTGGAGGGGCCAAATGACTAGATAATTTGCAGGGATTGATATGGGGGCAGGAGTGAGAATGTAGTCTTGATCCTAATGCGCTTTAATCGAGTCTACAGCGTCTGCAAAGCTAGAAGTAAAGCCTGCTGATAGAGTAATGACATGAGCAGCCTGGAGTGATAGATGATGAAGGATTGTGCGATGTTCTTGAACCAAAAAATCAAACAGAGCGGTGGAGTGAATGAGGGATGACTAGGGCAATGGATGAAGATGACAACAAGACCAAGATTGCTGAATAAAAATATTCTGGAGCAACTGAAGCGATGGGGAGTTGAGGATCTTGAGGTAGAGGAAGAATGAAGGGTCTGGAGGATGATAGGATCGAAATGAACTGGATAAATTGCCCTGGGATGTGAGAGCGTGGGTGGTTGGATAGGCTGGTCTACCCTCTGATGAACGTCTTGAATAACTGGAGTAATTGTTGAATTTTGTGCTGAATATTGATAGAGATTGATTGAATGCGTGCTTGGAGTGCTGGACTGAGTACTTGATAACTTGAAATCTTTGCTGTGAAGAAAGTTGGGGCTTGTAACTTCCTTGCATTCCAAGCGATACTAATACATGGTTTATATACCAGAGAACATAGAAAATTATTTAAAAGAGATCAAGCGTCCAAACTATACTAATCATTCTGTAGAACAACACCCAGTAGTCCCATCTGTCAACTACATACAATAGATTGAAGGCTGATGGAGTTTAGGAGTGAAAAATAGAAGGATGAGTAAGTAAGTAACATAGGATGAGTAAGAAGTATAAGCAGGATTATGAAAAGCGAAGTGAGATGAGTAAGAAAGAAGCGAAGCTGAGTAAGTACAATAAGCAAGAATGACAAAAGGAAGGAAGGATCAATCATATGAAAGTGTCAGACAATAGAAAAGGAGCCAAAATAGCGAACAAGTACCATGCTAATGAATAGAACCAGTCTATTCATGGCACAGCTCAGTCATCCATTACCAAGACTGCTGAGTGAGACAAAGATTTGCTGCATATGTGGAATCCAGTTAAGGACCAAATAGTTGTAGATGATCAAATGCTGATGACGATGGTGATATATGATGCTGTGCAGTGCTGTGCGTACTAGGATGGATAGGAATGATGTCCAAGAATAATCTGTGCATAGCCTTGAGGTTTGAAATAGATAGACGATTGAATCATTGATAGGGAATGTAACTGATCAAAGGGTTGAAGTGGAGATTGAAAGTTGGAATGGAGCTTGAAGTGGACTGTGAATGGGCTTCAACGTTGAATATTGAGGGATGTGCTTCAGATAAAAATGCGAAATAATAACCCTGGCTTCTGCATGCAATGGGGAGTCAAGACAGATGCTCTAAGCTTATAGATAAATCTCATATCCAATCAAAATTGGTGTATGACAGCGTGACACTAAAAAGCGAACATAAAATTAATATATCTATATTTTTGAATGAAAAAAGTGGGAGAGGGTATGTGTACAGTTTGATGTGGATGGGGGCCCTTTGCAGCCTCTGCAGCATCCTCCTGATGTTGCTGTGTTGAAGTTTTATGGCTGTGACAGGTGGTATGGGTTGGTTAGCACTGAAAATGTTTGCAAAAAGTGAGTGCACACACATTTTTGTGGGTGCCTCTAGCACCCTTCCCTTCACCCTCATCAGCCTCTGCTTCTTTTTTCCCTTGCTGCAGTTTTCATCTGTTTGGTGGCTGACTCATTGACATTCAACTGGTTCCACTTATGGAAAACATGCAGCTTGGGAGAGGAAAGAGGGGAGCAGCAGTGGCAGCAGTGTGTGGTTTGAGGCACAATTCCTGCTCACTGGGTGGTAGTGGGCATTTCATAGAAAGAGGAGTGAGCAGAGAGGAAGCAGAGAGGGAGTGGAGGGATGTTTAGGTGGTGGAGAAGGAGGGGAGGAAAAAGTGAAGCAAGAACCAAACCAACAAAGGAGTGATGTGGCATGGAAACTGTGATGCCAGCAGTTGCCAAGATGCTGAAATCATGCATATTTGATTGACAGATTTTGGAGCATTCAAGGGTCTAAAATATGTCCAGCTGATTGGAGGTCTTTTTTCCCTCCACATAATCCATATGGCCTCCAATGGAGTCCAGTGCACTATTCTCTGCTAAAATGTACAAAAACTGACGGTCCACTGGACTATAGTCCTGTCAAGTCCTGTCAAGTCCATTGGATTCTGACTGGACTCCTGCCAAAATTTCAGTCCAGTATCAGTCCACTGGACTCCACTGGACTTTCAGTACATATCTAGTACACTGTTTGAATTTGAATTTGTTTATATTTTGATGAGATCAATTTGAAAGAGTGATCTTGAATTTAGCTCTATTTGTATGCATATTGCACAATGATGTTATATTATAGCTTTAAATAAAATTAAATATATAAATTAGATATTAAAAGCAGGCTACAATTTTGTTAACAAAAAATATAAATTAAAATATGTCAAAAATACATAATAATAAATACTTGTAAAATATTAGTCAAATTCAATGTGTTAATATATTTCTAATAAAGAAAACACTTACAAACATGATTTAAACATTAGTATAATCTCAAAAACAAAACTATATTATATAGAAAATTTCTATTTTTAGAAAATACTTCTATCTGTCAAATTTTACTTTTAATTAGCTTTTGACAAGTAGTTAAAAGTTTTCCCAATAGAGAAAAACCAAAAACCAAAAAATAACATGTATTCAGTAAATATTTAAATTTAAATAATTTTGAACTAAATTATCTAATATAACATTTAATACTGTCTAATCTATGTATAACTAAATTAAAAAAGACTTCAGACACATAATTTAAATATTAAGATCTTTTAAAAATACGATCTAGTATAAAGTTTCCCCTTTTAGAAAAAAATTCCATCAGCCAAATCTTGTTTATCACCGGCTTTTGTCAAGTATTTTGCATTTTTCTCAACAAAAAAAAAAGCAAATAACACAATTCAAATAGATTTAGAATCAAGAATTCAGGCTCTACATTTTTTATTTATAGCACTAACACAACCACTCACTTTCTAAATTCAAACAGTCCAGTGGAGTCCAGCGGACTCTGAGTACTCCCAATTTAGTATTCACACATAGCAAATCTAATAAAATCTGGTAGAATCCACTACAGTCTAGATAAATTCTGCAAAGAAAAGTGAAATACAGCTGTAGTATAGCATCCATCTACTGAAGTCCCGTAGAAACCAGTGAAATCCAGTGGACTTTGTATATCTTTTTACAATCAATGTGTAGGCAAGTCCACTAGACTCCACTGGATTCCACTGGATTCCACTGGACTCTGTGGGGAAAGGTAAAGTACTGGGCTGATTGGTATTCCATTAAACAGTTACTAATTGATCAAATTATATGTAAATTCATTAATTGATTCTAAATACAGTGATTACATCATAATGATTGCAAAAATGAGCCCCATGCATACATCAGTCTGTTTTTATTTCCATTCTGGGGTATTCTGTTTTATAAACGGATTCCATTCAATTCCACTGCAGAATCTGCCATTCTGCCAGAATTGATACTAAATAATATAGCAGAGCCTTGTGCTATATTTTTGCCCTTATTCCTGGCAGAATAGCGGATTCTGTAGTGGACTCTAGCAGACTCTGGCCAGAATATGTGGGGGACACAAAAGCACTCCACAAGAGGGTGTCTAATTAAATCATCTTGTGTCCAGGTAGATGTACTAATTTCAGATTAAATTTCAAGACATATAGAGACCAGCATGTTTGTCATTGGGTTAGATTCTGGGCTGATCTGAAATAAGTCAAGGTTTTGTGGTCCAAGTATACCATGGTTATATGTTCCAATCCTTGAATGTACTGTTTTCATTCTTGTAGCATCCATATTACAGTAGCTCAAGCTTTTGTCCTAATGTTTTGTGTTTTTGGATAAATTGGTTTATAACTCAGTAGTGGCTGGATATAAAAATCTGAAATTTTTATTGTAGATACTAGACACTAATACTTAAAATCTGACTACTTAATTACATGATGTAAGACAGAATTAATTAAATGATAAATCAAACAAAATGGCTTATCATTGGGACAAATATTTAAGCCTCTAATTTAAACCAATAAATATGATTTACAAGTATAAAATGTTTTTGAATTGACTGTGGGAATGGTAAAAAATGTTATGTGACCTTGATTGTATTGATTTGCTGTATTGAAATCAATTTCAACCACCTTTATCTCTTACCACAACCTTATGAAACCTATATCTGCTTCTCAGTGTTCTGCTGTGGCTTCTCTTCTTAAAGAAGGATATTTCCTTTGTCAAATAGAGTCTAAAACTGATTTAGGGAAATCTACTATTGGGAGAATCAAGAAAGAATTGGGTTTGGACAAAGAAAACAATAAACCAGGCCAATATGCTAATTTTTCTGAAAAAATAAACAAGCAGTTTGTTGACAAATCAGCACTAGAAAGCTTAACAATGCTGTTCATGCCACCCATTACATTAATGCTATCATATCTACCCCAGTCTCAGCCCAAACAATCAGAAATGCACTAAAGGAAAACAATTTTTGGTTCATTGTTAAACAGAAACAACCTCTGCTTAAACAGGCTCACAGAAACAAACATCTTAACTTTGCCCAATACCATAAAAACTGGACAGTTTAAGATTGGAAATGGGTCTTGTGGACAGATGAAACAAAGATTAACAGGATTGGATCAGATGGGAAGGGTCTACACTTGGAAACAGAAGGGAGAAGCACTTTCAAACAGAACTACTATCCCAACAGTCAAACATGGAGAAGGGAATAACCTCATGGTATAGGGTTGGATGGGTTGGAATGGAGTATGAAAGCTGATAGCAGTGCAGAGGATCATGAATGTTGATCAATATTGTGCTATTTTGGAGGAGGGGGTAGAAGAAAGCTTTGAAAAATTGGGAGTTCCAGAAGAGGAGAGGATTTTTCAGCAGGACAATGACCCCAAACATACCTTTAAAAAGGCTGACCAGTGGTTTGAAGAAAACATTATTCAAGTTATGGAATGGCCTGCCCAATCCCCAGATATGAACTCTATTGAACACTTGTGGAAACACTACAAAAAGGTAACATAACATTTTTTACCATTCCCACAGTCAATTCAAAAACATTTTATACTTGTAAATCATATTTATTGGTTTTAAATTAGAGGCTTAAACATTTGTCCCAATGATAAGCCATTTTGTTTGATTTATCATTTAATTAATTCTGTCTCATATCACGTGAATTAAGAAGTCAGGTTTTAGGTATTAGTGTCTAGTATCTACAATAAAATTTCAGATTTTTATATCCAGCCATTACTGAGTTATAAACCAATTTATCCAAAAACACAAAAAATTGGGACAAAAGTTTGAGCTACTGTAGCTTCTAACCACACCTATAGTGGAAAGTACTAGTTTTCCTGGGCTACAGCACATATTTGAAGATAATATTGTTGTCTATGTGGCAGTACCTCCTTGGGTAGCAATCACCCAACTTATTTTATCAGATGTCTCACAGTAAAGGCATGTCAGAACTAGATTAATTAGGGGTATATTACCTAGGAAACTCTACCAAGGTTCCCAAACACAGTTGCTATTGGTTTAGGACTTTCTCAAACAGCAAGTGCCCTTATCATGAGGAAAGTTACCTTTAGTATTGCATGGCAATCACTTACTAGGCAATCCCTCACTCATGTTAGCTGCATTGCAAATTACAAGTATTATGATCAGATATAGTAGACCACCATATGCTGAGTTGTATGCAAGGTTTTAATTGCCAATACATTTGGTCCATGGGGCAATCTCCTGTGCGGTGCAGTGATATCTGATCCCTGAGCAGGTGATTGCTTAATTTAGTGAACAGCCTTTGTGAGGGCTGGGCATGGGGATTGCTTTGCTAATTAATAAGGTTTCCACCAATTGGTGATTGCTTGTAAGGGACTGATGGGTGTTACTGTTAGTTTTTGTGATTAAACACTTTGTTTCTAATGTTCTACACTTGATATTTGGACTTGTACAAATGGACACTTAGTTAGAATTCGCTCTTTTCGGTGTTTTTGCACACTGTTCTGTTAATAACTTTTTGTAGAGTAAAGTTATTTAAATTCTGATTACTGATCCGGAATCCCCTCGTTGAGACGGTTCCGGTGATATATAATTTGTCACGTAATTATAGGTTTGGTGTTTTGACGCAATATTGTGGACACCTATAGTCACGCCCTCGCCATTTTTAGACACTTAGCCATGTAAAAGACCAGTATTCCTACTATGTCTGAGGAAACAAAGACACTAGAACAAGATTTGGAGTCTACAGAAGCAATTTACTATTTTCACTCATACTTGTCATTGTTGCACATTTGAGATTTGACTCTATTGTTACTCATCAGTATAGCTACTGATTTGTGCATTATTGTCTATTTCTAACAGTTACCCCTTTAAGGTCCAAGATCACTTCTTAGAAGTTTCTTCCTTGTGTGGGACTAATAGTGTTTGTCAATAGTGCAGGCAATCATCTCGGTCACTTGGTAGGGTTGCTTTGCCATCTGTGTAGGAAACTAAAGGTAGTCTTTGAGTCATAGAACTAGTTAATAGGTCATACTACCCCTTAGTTAGTTTGGAAGGGTTACTACACTTGTTGGCCCACTAGGAAGTGAAGCCTCAAAGTCTAATAATCTGGTGTATTGCCATGATTGTAGCTTATTACAAATAATGATCACTAAAATAAGGGCCTCTGTGTCTCTCACTATGAATTGTAAGCTCAGAATGGTTTACACCCTTTCATTGTCTTCCCTGCAAGGTGATTGTGTGGAAGAGATGGAGGAAATCAAAGGTGAACATGGTTTTGGATGCTCAAATGACACAGAGAACCATTTCTTGTATAGAAGTTGCGGACAAGGATGTGGAGCAGGGCCTTGTCATGTACCACAATCACAGTAGTCGACATTGACTTGATGAACTCCATTTACATGAAAAACAACACAATCTAAAGGACCAGGTATTAGGCAGGGGCAAGGACAACCACCATGTTCAAGCTGAATGCTTAGACCAGTGTCACTGAGCTGCTGTTTCTCAAAAGAAAGAGCCATTCCATGCCTAAATGAATGTAAACATGAATGAATGATATGGCAACCAAGGTATGAAGCACACACCTCAACACAATAAAAGGGGTTTTCCATGTGGACCTCAACAAAGCATTTAGAACATCTGAGTGGAGAGTGAGAAATGCAGTCCATGCAGCAAATTGTAGCATATTTTGAGTGGCAGAAAGCACACTCTATGTGTTGTGAACTGTTGCCTAGGCCATATCCACAAAGGATTTCAACCAGATATGTATCCTGCAAATGAAGCCATTCACTGAGTTTTGACTGGGCACAACATTAGATAGGTAAGCAAAGAAAGACATGAAGACCCACCAAAGTCATGTTGACCTTCTTCTTCTGTTGCTTCTTAAGTGGTTCTGCAGAATTCTTTATCAAGACCTGAGCATCTTGCAATGCTGGTCCATGTGCTGTTGCAGCTTCAGAAGATAAAACCTGACCATTATTGCAAGGTTCAGAACTGGTTTGACCAGATTTTTCAGCCCTCAACTTCAGGTGTTTGATCCCAACTCTTCCATTTGATAGGATCTGTAATGTAGAAGTACATAGCACAGAATTTGAAACATCTTCAGCAACCTGTTGGGACACAGCCCTGTCTTTCTTTGGCACATGTTGACCTGAATTGTTGGTGTCCAGAGGTTGCTGTGATGATGACATGGAAGTCCAAATATGATATTTAAGTCCAGTGAGTCATTTTCAAAGGCAGCAGAGGTAGAAATAGAGAAATTACCATTATTGCACATATGAAATGAGATGTGAGGCTGGAAGTGAGGAATCAACAGTGATTACTAAAGACACACATACTGGATGTGTCTGATCTAATTAAGTAGCATGTTGATAAGATTAAGATTCTAATAACCATGAAGGCCTCCAACTGTTAACATTTTATATCAAACCATGTACCAGTCATGAGCCTAAATAGTCTATACCAACTCACATTAAGTATGTAGGTAATATTGTGTAGTAATCTGGGAGGAATCAGAGCATGGTACAACTAATACAGAACTCCTTTTGACACATATACCTTTTGGAAGGGTATCAAATTGATATTTCCTGTAAAATTAACCTCTCACTTTGTGTGAGCATTTTAAAGAGTCTAAATGGGATGAATTCATTGTAGCGACAAAAAAACTAACAACAACACCAACTAGTTTTATGTGCAATGCTAGACTTAAACAAAAAAGGTAATTCTATAAGATTTGAAGGAGGCCAAGCTCCCAGCATTTGTTGTAGACCCTCCAGTATATCAAAAACTGCTGAGTCCCATCTACCCCTTCAACCACTGGCTTGACCATGTTTCTGAATGCTACTATAAGTGTTATGTCAGAAAGAGAGATGGAAAATAAACTCACCATTTATCACAGACACTGGTCCACTGGCCCTTTGTAACAGCATAATATTTTTTCTTGCATAATGGTGTAGCTGAGTGTGCTGCTACAGACTGAGAGGTGCCAATATAGAAGTTGGTTGAGAATCCAAGAATTGAGGGCCCAGTGTTAGTTGAGCTGAATGACTGAGCTTTGCTACCACAAGCAGAAAAGAAAGCTGTGATAAATGTTTTGTCATCAAAGTCAAAGTCCACAATGTTGGACCAGAGGACCTTGTCCTCTTCATTGTTGAGAGCTGAAACCACAGCTGCTTGGGTGAAAGGAGAAGACAAAGCACTATTCTGCCAGCCAAAATTGCAGGTGCTTGGCTGGAAAGAGGAGAAAGGGTATCATTTTTTGCAAACTGACACTGTAGGTGCTTGGGTAAAAGGAGGAGACAGGGCACCATTTCCACCAGCCAAAATTGCAGGTGCTTGGCTGGAAGGAGATATGATGTCCATTTTGCAAACCAACACCATAGATACTTGGGTGAATGAAGGAGACAGATGGCCATTTGCAAAAGACAAAATCACAGGCACTTGGCTAGAAGGAGGAGACAGAGTGTCATTTTCATGAGCTGAAACTGCAGGTACCTGGGGCGAAAGAAGGAGACAAGGTGCTGTTTCTGTGAACTGGGACCACAGGTACTTGTGTGGAGACAGAGAGGTCACCTATAGGTATGATTCAGTTGAGTGCATCTCAAGACATGACTAGAAAATTTACCTCATTCATGTTTGTTCTTCTGCAGACTAGTAATCTTCATCTGAAGAGGACTGTCTATCACACTAACCTTAGTCTCAATCTAGGTGGTTTCAATGTGTTCACTGTACACAAGTGTGGGCTTGAATCCAGGCTTTGTGTGAAGCAGGATAGGGGCTGATGGTCCTCTGTCGGTGCCAAGCTTGAGAAAAGCTGTGGTAAAGTAAGGATCATAGATATAAGTTAAATGAATATTATAAAATACCATTGGTCAGGTCTTTGACCAGAGTAAGCTATGCTTGCAAAGATTGCTCAGAATTTAGGTCCATGGATGGGAAGAAAATGCCACATCAGAAGTTTTGTTTATACTGAGAAATTTATACTTTGCCACAAATTAACAACACCCTGTCATATGTATAAGCAATTCAAACTGTGTAGAATTTGCTGATTTAACAACCTGGAAAAATGACATGTTCAAAGTGGACAACAGAAGCTGAGTTCAACTGGCTCAAAAACAGATTCTTTTTTTTTCAAGAAGCCCAGCAGACTTAAACAACCAGCAACTTTTATACCAAGGTATATGAACACAGGGGCACTATATTCTAAATGCCTCAACCAACTGCCAACAAAATAGCAGCAGGTGGAAGTGCAGAGGCAGCAGTGCAAGGTAAACAAAAGTCTTTAGAAAAGGTAAGTACAACAAGAGAGGTCTTTACACTCCCCAACAGGTACCGATCAGAATTTTATTTGGCAGTGTCCCTGTGTACTTTACCTCCACCCAGGAACTCCATGTGGAGTCCACCAACTCCATACAAAAGTGGTGGACTCCACATGGACTCCATCTGGAACATATGCAAATGTCCCAAAAATTATCTTTGGTAGGTGGACTCCAGGTGGACTCCAAACAATTCCACTTAAGTCCAACTGGAGTCCAGGTAATGTCCAGATGGAGTTCAATTAGACACCACCTGGAGTCCACCTGGACTCCGGTTGGAGTTCCCAACTTTAACTTCATGGAATAGAATTCAATTGATTCCAACTGAAATATATTAATGTTTCAATCTTAATGTAAATTCATATAAGTGTAATATAATATATTAACAACTATCTATTACATTGTTACATACTGTGAGATCCATCATTAAAAAATTAAAAACAAAAACAAAAACAAAAACATAAATTTAAAAAGAAAAATGGGGATGGAGGTACATACCTGGGTCAGATGAACAAATAAACATATAAATGTAAAAGAAAAAGAAAAAAAAAACACAAAAAAAAGGGGAAAACCTTAAAAAGGGGGCAGGAGAGTCATCGTCGTGGGGTGTGTCGTGTCGGTGTACGTGGCCGTACGGCAGTGTTGTCCTACACCCCGCCATGTCCGTCATTGTTGTCTTCACTGTCGCCGTCTTGCCCTCACTGTCACCATCACCGTCTTGCCCTCGCTGTCACCATCTTGCCCTCGCTGTCACCGTCTTGCACTGTCTTGCCCTCGCTGTCACTGTCTTGCTCTTGCCGTCACTGTCTTGCCCTTGCCGTCACTGTCTTGCCCCCACCATCTAGCCCTCACCCTCGCCCCGCCTCCGGCTGTCTTGCCCTCACCCCCGCCATCTAGCCCTCACCCTCACCCCGCCTCTGCCGTCTTGCCCTCACCCCTGCCGTCTTGCCCCCGCCATCTTGCCCCCACCATCTTGCCCCCACCATCTTGCCCCCACCATCTTGCCCCCCTTGCCCCCCCCACCGTCTTCGGCTCCCCACTGTCTTGCCCCCTTGCCCTGCCCCCGCCGTCTTGCCCTCATCCTTGCCCCTGCCCCTGCCGTCTCATCCTCACCCCTGCTGTCTTGTCCTCACCCCTGCTGTCTTGTCCTCACCCCTGCCGTCTTGTCCTCACCCCTGCCGTCTTGCCCTTGCCCCTGCTGTCTTGCCTTACCCTCGCTGTCTTGCCCTACCCTTGCTGTCTTGCCCTCACCCTCGCTCTTGCCTCACCGTCTTGCCCCCGCTGTCTTTGCCCTCACTGTCTTGCCCTCACTGTCTTGCCCCCGCCATCTTGCCCTTGCGCTCACCATCTTGCCCCACCATCTTGCACTCACCCTCGCTGTGCCTGTCGCTGTCGCTGTCTCACCACACTGTCTCGCCCCCCACCCCTCGCTGTTGCTGTTGCTGTCCTCACTGTCGCCCTTGCCATCGCTGTCGCTGTCGCTGTTGTCTGCATTCTCGTCATCGTGGTACTCCTTGTCCACGTCTGCGTTGTCGTTATTGTTACCACGGTCGTGATCGTGGTCGTGGCCGTTGTGGTCGTGATTGTCCTCTGTTGTGTCAGGTTGGCTGTCGCCTGGCTCCGACTGACGAGGCGGTAGTGGTGGTAGTGGTTGGAAGAAAGGTGGGGCCGGCATACCGACGTGGCAATAACAAGTCACACATGTAACATTGTTTAATATGTGCCGAGAATTGCTGAGAAATCACGCTAATTGGTAGGTATGGAATTATTTTATAATGTTTATCAAAGCCTTTATGGTTCAGTTGGTTTATCACCTTGTTCAGCATTCTCAGATGTGTGTGTTCAATTCCTGCTGGTGCATTTTTTTTTACACTACAATAAAATATAATAAAATATAATAAAATGTAAATAAAATCCGGGGACATTCCTCCACCTGGAGTCCATTTGAATTTGGTCGTGAAATTGTGTATTTATACTAATAAACATGATTTATGACTTAAATCCACATGAAATCCATATGGAGGATGGGAACTCCACATGAAGTTCCACATGGAGTCCAGATGGAGTTCCACATCCTCCACATGGGTCCACATGGAGGATGAGTGGATTCCAGCTGGACTCCAGATGGAGCCTCCACCCCTAAATGGCTGGGATATCTGCCAAAAAAGGTCGCTAAACTCCATATGGAGTCCATTAACCCCGGCATGAAGTAGGTGGACTCCACATGGAATACCTGGGTGAGGGTAAAGACCTCCTGCTGTGCATGTCGGCACCCTCGCTATGCGTGTTGTCGGCCCCGCTGTGTGTCATCGCCCCTGCTGTGCGTGGTCGTCACCCTCGCTGTGCATGTTGTCACCCCTGCTGTGCGTGTTGTCGCCTCCGCTGTGCTCGTGCTCATGCTCATACTCGCCCCCCGCTGTCCTCAGCTCCCACCGTGCTTGTTGTCGTCCTGGCCGTCCATGTTGTTGCCCTGGCCGTGCTTGTTGTCACTCTGGCCGTGCTTGACGTTGTTGCCCTGGCCGTGTGCGTGCATAACGTTGTCACTCTCGCTGTCCACATGCTTGCCCTGGTCAGGCTTGTCCACATGCTCATCGCAGCCTGCCTCGCCCTGGTCCTCGTGGTCGTGGTCGCAGTTGTCCACGTCCTGGTCCTCGCCACGTTCGTCCTCATCTTTGTCATCCTTGTCATCCTCCATTGCGTCAGGTTGGCTTTTGCCTGGCTCTGACCGACGAGGCGGTAGTGGTGGTGGAAGGAAAAGTGGGGCCGGAATCAACAACGGACCAATGTGGCATCAACATGTCACGTGTGCATTGTTGTTTGGCTGGTGCCGAGCAGTGCCAAGAATTTCAGCTGCATCACTATGTATTTAACTAATTTTTTGTTTTTCATAAGCCTTTGTGGCTCAGTTGGTTTATCCTGCTTGTGTTTGGCGTTCTCCGATGCCCAAGTTCAATTCTCGTTTGTGTCTTTTTTTCTATACTAGTATAAATTATAATAAAAGGACATCCATTGGACTTCCATTGGAATTCCGTTGGACTTGTCCGCTGGAATTCCAATGGTCATGTCCAGTGGGATTCCGATGGACTTCCATTGGACTTCCGTTGGTCCTTTGACTGCTGGTTTGGCATTATTCCAGTGGACAGTCCACCTGGACAGTCCATTGGACATTCACCGGAATCTCACTGGAATCTCACCAGAAAATTTCAGCAGTCCTAGACCAGAAAAATTGTCATTCTGAATATAGAAAGTCCAACGGAGTCCGACCAAAAAATGGGGGGCCGTGTAAAGACCTTGGGGTGGAATGGTGTTGAAACACTCACTGAGGTTGAGGGGAAGATGAATGCAGACCAATACTGTGAAATTTTGGAGCATGGGGTGGATGAAAGCTTTGACAACTTGGAGATGGCAGAGGGGAAAAGGATTTTTCAGCAGGATAATGACCCCAAACACACCTCCAAAAAGCTCAAGAATGGTTTTTGGCCAATGATGTTGAAGTTATGGAGTGGCCACCCCAATCCCCTGATCTCAACCCCATTGAACACCTTTGGTTTTACCTCAAAAGGCAAATGAACACCTATGAGACACCACCCAAAGGAGCATTTGAATTGTGGAAGAGATTGGCAAAGGAATGGACTGAAATACCTTCAGAAACATGCCAAAGGCTTATAGAAAGCATGCCAAGGAGAATGGAGGCTGTTATTAAGGCAAAGGGAGGCCATACTAAGTACTAGATAGAGAGTCAAAAAACTGTCCCAATGCTCTATTATTTTGTAAATTCCATTACTTAATCAGTTTTTGTTAAAATTATGTGACCTTGGTGAGAAATATGTTAGTCACATGTTAAACTATAACATATAATATTTTCAGACTTTTACATAATTTATTTCCCAGGTTATTAAACAATTAGTGAGAAAGTGCCAAACATTGGGACAGTTTTTTGAGCTACTGTATGACTCATTTGCATTTTGACTCACATTCTGATAAGTACTGGACTCTGTCTCATATTATGACTCACATCATACTAGTAGCTGTAGATACTCAAACACTTAAATAGCCAGTAGATACAATGATTGTTCTTTAGCTAGTTCTTGAGAATCATATCTCTACTTCACTCAATAAACAGCTTGAAACACTTTAGTTCTTGATTACTTGACTGTTGGCTTTATCCACACATGTGAATACAAGCTTGAAGTTGTAACAGTGATCCTAGTCATTGCTTGCATTAAAGTTGATGTGAGGGCAAGATAGAAGCAATTGAACAACTCCTTCATGGCCATTTTTAGAAGCTAGCATAAGTGCTGTATAATCACTTTGACTGCTTGCATTGATGTCAATGTTGGGGCAAGATAGAAGCAATTGAACAACTGCTTCATGACCATTTTCAGAAGCAAGCATAAGTGCTGTGCAACCATTGTAATTGCTTGCATTGATGTCAATGTTGGGGCAAGATACAAGAAATTGAATGACTGCTCTATGGCCATTTAAAGAAGCAAGCATAAGTGCTGTGTACTTCCAGGAATTGCTCATATTGATGTTGATGTTAGAGATAGAAAGAAGCAATTGAATGACTACTGCATGGCCATTCAAAGAAGCAAGCATAAGTGCTGTGTAATTCCAGAAATTGCCTACATTGATGTCAATGTTGGGGCAAGATAGAAGCAATTGAATGACTGCTTTATAGCCATTTTGAGAAGCTTGTATAAGTGCTGTGTAGCCATTTTCATTGCTTGTATTGATGTCAATATTGGGGCAAGATAAAAGTAATTGAACAACTGCTTCATGGCCCTTCTTAGAAGCAAGCATAAGTGCTGTGTGGCTCCAGTAATTTATCACATTGATGCTAATATTGGGGCAAGATAGAAGCAATTGAACAACTGCTTCATGGCCATTCTCAGAAGCAAGCACAAGTGCTGTGCACTTCCAGGAATCACTCACATTGATATTGATGTCAGAGCAAGATAGAATTAGCTGAACAACTGCTTCATGGCCTTTTTAGAAGCAAGCATAAGTGAAGTATAACCATTGTCATTGCTTGCATTTATATCAATGTTAGGGTAAGATAAAAGCAATTGAACAACTGCTTTATGGCCATTCTTAGAAGCAAGCATAAGTGCTGTGTAACCACTGTCATTGCTTGCATTTATATCAATGTTAGGGCAAGATAGAAGTAATTGAACAACTGCTTTATGGCCATTCTTAGAAGCCAGCATAAGTGATGTGTTGCCCCAGGAATTGCTCACATTGATGTTGATGTTGGAGTAAGATAGAAGCAATTGAACAACTCTCTCATGGCCATTAATTGAAGCTAGAATGAGTGGTGTATCCTGCTCTGTTGTATATTCATTCCATGATGCATGTATCTCTGGGAAAATATCTAAAAGCCCATAGTAGGCAGCCACATGACAAGGTTTGCACAAGGAAAATCCACTCAAGGAATAATCATAGGATAGAGGATATTTGGCACATTGAAGAACAAAACTAGATATTATGTTTTCTGATACAGCCCTTCCATGATACTGATTGGCATGAAAGCCCCAGTTGCAATAAGCATAGTCTAGAAGGGGCTGACTTTGTAGAAATTTCTTCAGTGCTCTTGTGTCTGATATCTCCAATATTGTAAATTGAAATGCATTGAGGTATGAAATGCAACTTGTGGTGATATATGTATGTGGTTCCAGGATTAGCTGATCAGCACTCTTTAGGAAAAAGTCATATGCTGTATAATCTTTAAATTATATTATTAACCTGAATTGGTCATTATAATATATGCTGGTTCACTCACGTACAAGACGGGCAATTTTACTCTCTGGATCAATTACAATCATGCCACAAGATACATTACTGATCAATTTCTCTGGTGGAATGTCCCCTTTATCAAAGATCTTTTGTCCATTATCTATTGCAAGTCCATGTTGAAGTTCAGTTATTGTTAATGATCGGTATGTATATGTCAACCAGGTGATGGCCCGCTTGGCAAGAGAACAGAATTCCCCACTCTGGTTATTAATTCGTGTTAATGCAGACTGATATGTTGCATTTAAGTCAGATGGGAGTGACTGAAGTGCTATAAATAGCTTGTTCTTGGTAGTACATCCTTTAAGAGAGTTAATTTGCAGAGAAGCAAGAAGAAACCTATAAATTTGCAGCACTATTTGTTAGCTGCAAATCAATATAGAAAGAATATACAATACTTACATCCCCTTTGAATTTTCCTCAATTTTAGTGCAGACTTTATTCATACATGAATCATCATCTCCTATGAGATCCAAGATATCTGAATTTGCTTTAACCTCATTTCTCACAAAGAGTTGAATATCATTCTGTGTTTGTGCTTCAATATATATATGCACAGCATCTGGTGGTAAGGTCTTAGACAACCCCAACTCCAATAGACGTGAGGTGATCAGAATGACTGCTTGCAATGACAAGAGCTTAGCCAGGAGATGGGCCCGAACATTATAGGAGGCCTCATCAAATGCATCAAGAATAATAAACACTTTTTTAAAGAAGTGAATAACTGTTGTAATAACTCCAAAAGTTCAACTTCAGAAGGATATGTCTCCTTTTTCTTATGATCATCATGTATATCATTGACAGCTTCAAAAATGGGTGGTTTATCATGATGCTCCTCGACCAGCTGCTTGACCAATGAAGCAAGAAAATCTGTCACTGAGTACGTATCATCATGTCGGCAGTACATAAAGACAACAGCATTGTGGTTTTCCTTAGAGTGCAAATTCTCCAGATATTCGATAACAATTGATCTATATATCATAGATGTACAGCATTTTGATAGATGAGAGAGTTAAAAACTTACGAGAGAACCGTCTTTCCGGCACCAGCTATCCAAAAAATGTTAGACATTGAAATATAGAGGTCAACTAAATGTGTACATACGTATTCCCGTTATCACGAGGAGACCATCATCCTTGGAGTGCCATTCTTGAAATTCCGGGCTATTGATAAGCCATGTTCCAGTGCCAAGGGTGCGTTTGGAGAGAGTATCACGGTGAATGGTTCTGAAGTTGATTGGTGTTAACCAGTCGGCGATCATTCGAAGTTCTTGAGTGGATTTATTCAGATTTTGAATAGATAAGACGTTATAGAACTCACCGCCGATGGGATCCTTGCGGCTTTGATACACATTTACATCCTTTCCAGCGATATTCACTAAGGAATTTTCAAAGTTGTTGTGCTCAACAATATTGCGAATATCTACACCTCCAAAAGACAGATTAATAAGTGGCGCTATCAGATATCGATGCTCTTCACAAACCTCGTCTCTCTTTTGAGATTTTGGTAGCCATGTTGGACGTAAATTTACAGGTGTACAGTGGATATCAAGCGAAAATGAGCTGAAGGTAAGTAATGGAAGTCAAGATGAAGGCGACGAAGAACGAGCACAGATTCGAGTAGGAATTCCAAGGATCCGAGTATGCGGTTGGCCACGTGTACCTCCTGTCCTTGCTCCGCGCAGATTGAATAGGAAGTTAAAATTAATCCAACCTGGTTCAGACAGCCGGCAGGCCGCTACACACGGGGACATAGTCCAGTATATTTAGAGAGCACTGCCTTGGCCTATTTTCTCTCTTTTCCTCACTATCTACTGGGAGTGCTGCTGTCTTGCGCTCGTATGCCGCGGTGGTCTCAATCTTCCACTCAAAGTCCAGTCAAACTGTTGGGTGCACATATGGGTATGGACCAGAGGATGGATGGACGCGAAAGCGAACATGGTCCCGATCACGCACCCGTTGGTACGCCGATGGGCTGGCATAACTGACACATCTCAACGTTGAAAGAGAATCCCCAGAAACCGAACCTTGTCCGGAGCCTGAACTCAATCATACGTTCAATCGGGACGGACAGCCATTTCTTTCTTACCATTGTTTCCAGGACATCGACCGGGACATGACATCTTCCCGCTTATACTCGCCCTTCTCATTTGGCCATTGATCACATTGAATCTAGATGTCAAGCTCGCAGCTACTACTTTGTGACCCACAAACTTCCGCGCTTTCTACCTATTCATACCCACAAGCCCAGCGGAACATCGCCATGTAGTCTTGCTTTTATGTGCACTCTGTAATTGTTTAATCTGTGATCCTAGTACTTTACAAAACAATATCTCATAAGTGGACGAAGTTCCACTTACGCTCTGCCCTGCTCGACATCTTGTGACTCTTGTCTCCCATTCGTCCTTCTCTCTTTCCACAGCCATGGGCTCCGCAAGCTCCGCCACCCATTCAGCTCTTCCTCCTCTACTCTGGTGGCCCAATTCATTGCCTCCTCCGCTAACCTGAGCTCTCCGCCCTCCTTGCCGCCTCATCTTCACACAACCGCCCTAACCCCAGCCTCCTCTCGTCTCCATGTACACTGGCATATCCCTCCCGGCTCCCGAATCATGTCATACCTCCCTCTCATCCCCTACTGTGCTTCCTTCCGCATGAGCATGTCCAGATCCTCATATCGCCAAAGATGCACCTGTAGTGGCGCCGTTCACAAAACTGAGAAATTTTAGTAGGAGATGCTTTTATAGAGGTGGATTGCTGGAGGTTTGAGGGAATGGTCGAGTTCTGGATTTGAGTTGACAATCCGGGTTATAAGGTAGTTCCAAACCAAGAAAATCATTGTTGTGATTTAATACTAGTGTGAAAAGCGTGGCGACATTGAATACATGCCCCGTGGAGTGGATGGCTTGGGACTGTTGCAATGAAGAAAGGGCAAGTTAATGTGCCAGGTTTATGGTTTGAATTTCGAACACAGAAAGGAAAAGGAACACGAACATCGACGGTATGATATTCGCGCTCGACACCCTTTGTCTTCACCGCCCTTCTCACGAGAATCTAATGAAACTAACGATAATCGTGGGGCGCCGGCCTAAAAAAAATTAATTTGGAATACAACGTTAGGCCTAGCCAATACACCTCGTCAAGTTATGTCAAGAGGAAAGCCATGCACCAAACGGATCGAACGGATCGAGTTTCTCGCCCACTCTTAGCCCATATACAAGAGATTTTTCGACAAGAGCCCATCCCGAATCTCAGTCGAGAGCCAAGAGTCGAACCTACGAGCTAGTCTCATACAATCGAACGTGGTAAAGCATCTGTTCGGGCGGGAAATGGTATCACTTCTTGTAGAGACGTAGCATGAGCAAAGGCACTATCACCTACATTGTCGGATGCAACGAAGGCACGAACACCTTTCGTGAAGAACACGCAATGGTATACAACTAGCATAAAGAAAGAAAGAGAAAAGAGAAACTGTGCATTAATTTAAAGTACAATTGAAACAACTGGTACGACTCACTCTCATAGAACAACCCTGCTGACAAAGACAAAAAAACTCCTCAACAACGTCTTCTAGGCTTTAAGAAATCTTGACAATTTGGTGGAAAGACGATGGCACCGCGTCAGTCATCGTCATCTAACGAAACAAGAGAGAGAAAAGGAAGAGAAGCGTATTTTGGTACATAATGACTCCACAACCTCGCTGATCTGCTCGAGCGTCTCGATAGTGGCTCCGTATGTGCTCTGCATAATGTGTTTCGAGTTCGGGGAAGAAGCCGGAAGCGAGTAAGCAAAAGGCGTAAAAGGAGAAGAGAAGACGAAAATGAATAGAGGTAGAATAGAATAAAGAAAGCTTACGTCGGCTTTAGGTTCGTCGTAGATGATACACCAACACGCCATAGAGTACATTATTAAGGATCGTCTTTGACGGTGTGCAAAAAAAAAGATCAGCGTCATTCCCGCGAACACTAAAAAAGCCAAAAGTAAATGCTAAAAAAACAAACAAAACGTATTTCATCTCAATAGCCTGCCTCTCCTGATGACCTCCTCCGCGACGTGCTCGACCTCCACAACTGAGTATGGCTCGACGATCTTCTTCAGGATTCTCCCTAACAGCGTGTCGTACAACACGGAGAAGTGTTTTCGGATCGTTGAGTCTAATTGGAGTTCTATTGCATGGGAAGAGCGGAAGGAGAGAGTGGGTTGTTAGTGAATTGCCAGAAAGCGGGAGAAAGGGATGAAGGTGCGGATGGAGAAGGCGAATGCGTAAATAAATAAGGAAAGAGGACGAAGGATGAGATATGTAAATACAAGGCGTAACAAAATGGATGGTGTCGTATAGTCAAACAGAACAGGACATCTGGAAGGTGGACGACGGCCCACCAACATTGCGGGCGAGTGTTCAAAACTGAGTGAACCACCGCTCTAAACGCTAGGAGTCGGCTAGACAGAGAGATGCACCAACCAGTCCGCATGCTAGGCTCGGATCCTGTGCGCCGACGCACCGAGTGAAGGAACGCCCTGAGGACGCGGCTGCGGCTCATCCATCTCTCGAGTCGAGTAAGCAACGGAGGGAATAGAGAAAGCGAAGAACGAAGAACGACGTCCAACAAAGCGTCCTCGAACAAAAACGTCACCAACGAAACCGCCACCAACGAAACATCCTCCAAAAACACGACGTCCAATAACACAATCCCACAAAAACTCTCCATAAAATAACTCTCAAAAAATAGAAACAGAAAAAATAAAACACCCTCGAAATCCTAAATAATATTAATAAAAGCCACAACTCGCCAACCCGATACCCCCTCAACACTTCCTGAAACTCCCTCAAATCCCTCTTCTGATGCACTCGCGCGACGGCGCGCATGCTTTTGATGTCCCACGAGCAGGCGTAGCGCTGGGAAATTTTGTTGGTGAGCAGGGAATTGACGTCTTCTGGCTGTTGTTTTGTGTTATCATATTGGAGGAGGGGATTTGGAGTGAGGGGATTTGAGGATGAGAGGAGAAGTGGGTGGTGGGGAAGGAAAAGCGATGGGGTAGAGGTAGACAAAGAAGAAAAATGGGGAGCAAGACGTCCGTGTCAGTTACGATTTCGGTGGACACAGAATAGATCAGGCAGAAGAAAAGAAGTCTCGAGGACAGTGCGCCGTGCCCTGTAATTAAAAAAGATAAGTAGTGACGTAGTAGGTGGGTGGAGCGGTCAGCGGCATTACGATCGCGTCATCTCCAGGGCGTAGAGGACCGATGGCGATGCTGAAGGCCCCCTCTAGAAAAATTCGCTACGTAATAAATGAGTGAAGTGAATTGAATGCCTACGCAGTCGTGGTACGACTGAGAGTAAGGAAGCTACTTGAAAAAGTTGGGAGATGTAAATACACGTGACATTATTTCCTTCTCACGAGATGACGTATCTGCAAGCGGGTATTTTCAAGAAAGGCGAGGCGAGTGGCACGCATACATGTCTCATTTCATCAAGAAAAACGGCGAGATCGACAAAAAGAACATAAAAGGACGAGAATCAAATGAAACGAATGGAAAAAGACCTACTAAATTCAACATAACATTACGCAACAGCAAATACTTCAACGTCTCCAGCTCCTATCATCCCTCCTTTCCCCCTCCCTCCCCTCTCCTCCCTTCCACCCATTATCTTCCTCTTCCCCAAGTGCACTCAGATTATCAAACGCGTAGCAGAAATTTAAATAAGCAGTACTATAATCTAAAATCCTGCTCCTCCGCGTGGAGGATGCCCGACTTCAAGTCCTGCTGGGCCTGGAGGGAGAGCGGATAGGGAATTGCGTCGGAGGCTGTGTAGTAGGACTCTAAATTAGCTTTTCCGCTGCAATTTGGAGGACTCGACCACATTTCAAAGTTCTTACTCTCGCTATGCCTCTGTTGTGCCATTGCACTGACTCTGATATGCGTGAATCTCTTGCTCATCACTTCGGTACCCTCAAGAATGCTACGACGCACTGACAAACCCTGCACTTCTTGCAAACTTGGACCCACAATTTCCAGATCCTCGCACACGTACCGCTGCCCCGACACCAAAACCACTGTGAATTTCAAATACTTTCGCCATATCGATGAAAAGAAGCTGCTTTTTATGGGTGATACCGACAATAGGGAGAGGGTTTGTATTAAGTTCGCGCATCGATACTCACAGGTAGTCCACGATAAATGTGCAGAAGTAGATATCGCTCCGAAGCTGAAGTCATCTGTACCAGAGGGAAGATGGTTATCACGGACGCTCTCGATGAGGAATACAAACTCTTCCACAAAAATATTCTGCTGCGGATACGCGCGAACAAATCGGGGAACGATTGGTCGAGCTACATCAAGCCAACTTCGTGCACGGCCATGTACGAGATGCGGATGTCGTGGTTAGGAAGGATGGCAGGCTGGGGTTCATGTTTGTCGGATTATCGGTGAGGTGTGCTATTCTATTAACGTCAGCAAAGCGCATTTCTAGCGTCCAGAAAATGTGTCAGAAGGTCTGCTGATTAAATTCAACCACGATATGGCCATGTTGGACCACATATTCTTCTGATATGCCACCAGTGTTAGGAGAATGTCTGTCAAATGGACTTTGTGTTTTTATTTACCTGTAACATGCAAGCTCCTCTGAAATAATATATTCCTGGTAACACCTTGCTTAGGAGCTCAGTGTTGAGAACAGAACACGAGCACGGAATTGACATGTAGAAAGGTGTGTTGATTATGTCTCCTTTTGAATAATCAAATTGAAGTGATGTAGGTAAATGAGAGATCACCGAAGACAACTACAAAAGACGTACATTCTGTTATGTCCTGGAACATGCGTTTGAACTCCAACACCAATTCCCTCACCTTCTGCTTTCCTACACCTTCTAACAAGCCACAATTTCACCGAGAAACCGGAGAGACGTCTGTCATAAAAGTGAGATGGCGGGGAATGGAAGGAGGTGAGAAGGAATTGGTCTTCTTATCATACTCGTACACAGAAAAGCGCGTTCACATCACACTGATTGCGTACAATTGAGGCACAACAATGTTTCAGCCAAGGATGCTTTCATATCGGTTGCTCGTCTGCTGGTTTACTTTTGATCGGGTAGATATCTCGTCGATATGAGGGAAAGGTTTGATTTCAATAAATAAAAACATGGGACACATCCGCTTTCGAACAATGTACATTGTTGTAAAGTCGATAAAACCAGGAGTTACTGGTCCCTTGTACCCAGCCGTCACCTGATTGTGCTCAGTGTGGGGAAAGAGATCGGTACGGAGTGTTGTATGACCCATAGTATTCAGATTCGTCTGTAGTAAAGCGGTTAATTGTCTTAAACTGTTCTAGGGTGGTATCAATCCGGCATGACTGGTAACATCTAGTGATTTTAGTGCATGCACAACAGAGGGACAATCACATGTTCGTAGTGTTAGATGTAGCTAGGCGGGCAACGTCTTCAATACAACCGAGATTCAAAACGAGTGTGTGTAACCACGCTCTTGCGTCATTTGTACCAATATAAGGGACGAGAAAAAAGAAGATGATTCTACCTAAGACTCTGTTTTCACAATTAGAGGAGGCGAAAGGAAAAGCTTCTGGAAACCGCGGATATATCGGGGGAGGGAGTGTCGAATCACCGATTCGATTCCAAACCTCGAGATGGACACCCGGGTCAATTCGAGACCAAGTCGGGAAGATTAAACACCTTCTGCACTATCAGCCATTGAAATCGAAATCAAAACAAATAATAAAGAGAAGAAATAGAAGCGTACTTTGGCATATAACGACTCGACGACTTTGCTGATCTGTTCGAGGGTCTCGATGGCGGCTCCGCATGTGTTCTGTATGAGTTTTCAAGAGTGAGTGAACAGCGTACAAGAAAGAAGTGGAGGAGGAGGGGGAGGAGAAGGAGAAAGAAAAGAAGACTTATGTCGGCTTTCGGCTCGTCGTAGATGACGAGACACCCTCGGCCCTGGTCCAACACGCCATAGAGCACTTTATCTAAGATCATCGTCGACAATCTGTCATGCCAAAAAGAAAAAAACAGGTCGGCGCTGACATCTCGCCAAAGCAACGCAATGCAAACACAAAAATGAAAGCCAGGCCAAAAGCAAAGAAAATGCACTTGGTCTCCACCGCCTACCTCTCCTGCCAGACCTACTCCGCGACATATGCGACCTCGACGACCAAGTACAGTTCGACGATCTTCTTGAGGTTGCCCTCGAACAGCGCGTCGTATAACGCGGCGAGATGCGTGCGGATCGTTGGGTCTGATTGCAGTTCTGTGATAGTAATAGCGATGATTATATGAAAGGAGGGAAGGGCATCAGCGTCAGTGAATTAAGATTGAGATACCGGAAAGAGAGAACAAGAACAAATGATGAGAGAGCGAATAAAGAAGCCACATAAGTAAATAGATGGAGTTGAAGGATGGGATGGAGGGTGAACAGACGACACGTAGCGGAATGGGAGGTGTCGGCTCTTTCTCTTCAAATGGAACAGCGCATCTCGACCTCCCACCAACCAGCCGTGCCTGCCGGAGAAGTCCAAAACCGAACCGAACCCACCGCGCACGAAAAGCTTGAGTTACATGAAGCCTAAATCCACCACCCTGCCCGCACGCGTACGTACGCGTACGCCACGTCCAGGAATTCCTAGCAAAGAAACGAACGTCCTGACGAGAAAAGAGCGAGAAAGACAAAAGAGAAAAAAAAAAAATGAGAGAGAAATGAGAGATTAAAAACCAAGAAAAAATAGATTAACAGCTGCGGTGACCCAGCACCCAGCACCCAGACTCAGAACCAGTCCGTCACGCATGTACATGCGGGATAACCGCCGCATGACCATGGCCGACGAAACTACCCACTCATCTCCCGCCCCCGCTCTCGCTCCTGCTCTCGAACTGCAACTCACCACACGCAAGCACAAGGTCAGAATGCAAGGCGCCACATAGCCGCAAAAAGGTCGTAATCGCGACGAGCACAAGCACAGAAAAAACCCCAAAACAAGCCAATTGAAACCCCCAAAATCTGCAAAAAAAAAACCTAAAAAACACTCACCGACCCGATACTCCCTTAACATCCCCTGAAAAGCGCGCAAATCCCGCTTCTGGTGTGCGCGTGCGCCAGCTCGCATGCTCTCCACGTCGCGCGAGGACGCGTATCGCAGGGCGAGCTTGATGCTGAGCAGGGCGTTCACGTCTTCGGGCCGTAATTGGCGGTACGGTGGCGGCAGTGATCCAGAAATGACTAGGTGGTGGAGGCAACGAGAAACGGCGTTCGCGTTGGACAGGGAGAGAATAAGGGAAAGGCGGGATTGAATAGAATAGAACGTCAGTTGCGATACAATGGATATGCATAAGGAAAAAACGGAAAAACGGACAAGGTCGAGCACGAGCACGAGCACGAGCACGAGCATGAGCACGATCGACGATGGGTTGCACGAATGAAATACAACACCCACCAAATTCAACATAATCTTGCCCAACAGCATATACTTCAGCACCTCCAGCGCTTTCCCTCCCCCACTACCTCCCTCGTTATCATTCTATCATTCCCCCCCCCCCCCCCCTCGCTCACCAAGCACCGACAGGTTCTCAAACGCCTTGAAGAAATATGAGTACGCGGTGCTATAGTCCTTCTCCTCCGCGTGCAGGATGCCGGACTGCAGGTCGGGCTGAACTTGCAGAGCAGGCGGACAGTAGACTGCGTTGACGGCTGTGCGGGAGGATATTAGGGATGCCTGGGTGAGATGGGGGTTAGCGTGAGTCTGTGTGGTGCGGGGAACGAGGAAGAGGAAGGAGAAAAAGTAACATACCTCGGCCTTGGGCATGTTGCCCAGCCCGCGATACACCCGGCTCTCGAGGAGGTGCACCTCCGAGGATCATCTCTTTGTTGAGCTGCTTGAGCACCGTGAGCAGGGTATTGATGAGCGCGAGTACAGGCTGGTACTGGTGGGACTCGAGTTGTCTGTATGTGTGTACGATAACTTAGCATACAAAAACTGGAATTATGACAATGAGAGAGCGCACGCACAGTCCGACAAGCCAGCGTACTTTTGATCACGAGAGCTCGCTGAGCTTGACGAACACCGCGTCCTGGTCCCGTAACCCCTCCACACTCTGGCTGGTTGAAGTCGCTAGGATCTGCTTGTACAGCGCCTCAGGAGTTGAGGTGTACGCGTAAGCTTACGCATGCATAGGACGACAGCAATAATGTTGTAGGCAGAGGTGATGACGACAGGGTTGGTGTCCCGCTCGTGCTGGAAGGGGGTTTGCGCGAGGATGTCGCCAGCTGTGTAGTGGACAGGTGGGTGGAGTGGAAGTGGTAAGAAAGAAGAAAAAGAAGATAGAGGAGGAGAGAGGAGGACTACGCTCGGAGGATGATAATACTTGTGGTACTATCGCCGCACTCCTCGTCCTGAGTCTTGCTGAGCTTGATAAAATTCATGCCATATGGTGGAGTCGTGGTCAAGAGAGCAGGATACAAGGCCGACGTTACGAGTTCAGTATATCAATCATTTCACGTGCTCAGGACCCCGTGATCGTGTGCATGTGCAGGCTCGGACCGGGGCCAAGTCACGAAACTGAATGTCATTCTTGTCATCCCATTCCAATCCCTTTTTGATTGCTCTTTCCTTTCGAAACGTTCTTCACACTGCCAAGTCGAACCTGATACCGAGTACAAGTACGAGCCAGGCCACTCCTTCAAGTCCAGCCGATGTCCAGACCCACAATGAAGATACAACCTCAGGGGCACAAGGATCTACTCAATCCAATTCCGGTCCACAAAGGAGCATCATTGCTGTCGTCTTATGCGTGCGTAAGCTTATGCTTACACAATTCCTGAGGCGCTGTACAAGCAGATCCTAGCGACTTGAACCAGCCAGAGTGGAGAGGGGTTATGGGACCATGAGGCGGCGCTCGTCAAGCTAGGCGAGCTTTATCGTGATCAAAAGTATGCCCCCAAGTCTCATGTGCATGAATGGATGGGACTGACGGATTCATGCACACGTACAGACAACTCGATTCCCACCAGTACCAGCCCGCACTTGCGCTCATTGAGACCCGGCTCACGGAGCTCAAACGGCTCGATGACAAGATGATCCTCACGGAAATGCACCTCCTCGAGAGCCGTGTGTATCATGGGCCGGGCAACATGCCCAAGGCCAAGGTGCATTTTCTCCTTCGTCACCCACACTGCTCGCTCTAACCCCCACCCCAGGCATCCCTAACATCCTCCTACACAGCCGCCAATGCAATCTACTGCCAGCCCGACCTGCCAGCCCAGCTCGACCTGCAGTCCGGGATCATGCACGCGGAGGAGAAGGACTATAGCACCACGTACTCGTATCTCTTCGAGGCATTTGAGAATCTGTCGGCGCTAGGAGAGGGCGAGGGGCTAGTGGGGAGGGAAGGCGCTGGAGGCGTTGAAGTATATGCTGTGGGACAAGGCTATGTTGAGTTTGGTAGGTGTTGTATTTCTTTCATGCAACCCTTCGTTTCGTCGATCTCGATCGTGCGCGTGCTGGTGGTCGGCCTTGTCGTTTTTCCCTTTTTTCTTATGCATATGCATTGTATCGCAACTGACTTTCTATTCAATTCTGCGTTCCTTTTTCCGCTCCCTGCCCAACGCCAGCGCTATTTCTCATCGCCTCCGCCTCCGCCTAAAACAATAAAAATAACAACGATAACAACAGCCAGAAGACTTAAATGCCCTGCTTACCATCAAGCTCGCCCTGCGGTACACGTCCTCGCGCGATGTGAAGAGCATGCGAGCCGTCGCGCGCGCACACCAGAAACGGGATTTGCGTGTGTTTCAGGGGGTGTTGAGGGAGTATCGGGTCGGTGAGTTTTTTTTAGGTTTTTTGCGGATTTTGGGGGTTTCGATTGGCTTTTTTGGCGGTTTTTTCTGTGCTGGTGCTCGTTGCGATTGCGACCTTTTGTGGCTATGTGGTGCCGTGGATTTGGACGTTGCGCTTGCGTGCGGTGCGGTGCAGTTCTCTTTATTCGCTCTCTCGTCATTTGTTCTTGTTCTCTCTTTCCGGCATCTCAATGTTAATTCACTGACGCTGACGCCCCTCCCTCCTTCCATATAACCATCGCCATCGCAGAACTGTAATCAGATCCAACGATCCACACCTCACCGCGTTATACGACACGTTGTTCGAGGACAACCTCAAGAAGATCGTCGAGCCATACTCGGTCGTGGAGGTTGCGTATGTCGCGGAGCAGGTCGGGCAGGAGAGGCAGGCGGCGGAGACTGAGTGCGTTTTTTTTTGGCTTGCGTTGCGTTGGTTTGGCAAGATGTCAGCGCTGACCTGTTTTTTTTTGCATGGCAGATTGTCGAAGATGAGTCTCGATAAAGTGCGCTATGGCATGTTGGACCAGGGCCGGGGTGTCTCGTCATTTATGGCGAGCCGAAAGCCAATGTAAGTTCCTTTTCCTTGTATTATTTTCGCTCCTGCTACGCTGTTTGCTATTTGCTGACTTTGATTGTTTTTTTTTTTGCAGCTCTCCCTTTCCATTACATCAATTCTAATGCAACGACACGTCATCGTTATGCAGAACACCTACGGAGCCGCCATCGAGGCCCTCGAGCAAATCAGCAAAGTCGTCGAGTCGTTATATGCCAAGGTAATTTTACGTCTCTAAATTGTTTGTTTCGATTTCGATGGCTAACGCCGTGTCTTTTTCCTTCCACTCAGACTGTCAAAATTGCTTAGAGCCCAGAACTCAAACGCGTTGTTGGTCGGTCGTGAGGCTGGGTAGTGGAGGGGAGTTTTCTGGTTGCTGTTTGACTTGGGAGCGTGGTGTGCCCCCTGTTTTTCGATTGTACTTTAGATTAATACACCGTTTCTCTTTTTACCTTTTCTCCTTCGCGCTGATTGCATATCATTGCAGGTTCTTGACGAAAGGTATGTAAGCCTGGCACCCCAGGACCACCGCTTTTCACATTATCTTATCTTCTACATCAACTTACACGTGATCGCGATCCCCGTTTTCTTAGACAGCGACTCCTGCTTTTCTCTTGCTTTACGCATCGTATACATCTGTAATGCAGTCGACCGTTCAATCGATACATTGTGTTCTGCATTTTACGCGTGACTCTCAATGAGCCCTGGGATGACGGGCTTTCAAGGTGTGTGCCTTCCGCGAACACTCGTAATTCTGCGCTTGGTGCCACAGAACATACCTGGATCTCGTCATTCATACCCGTTTGCCTCTTTCCTGCATTAATCAATGATTTAATGAGATGAATATGCACTGCCTGACGCGTTGACGCGTCGGGGTGTGTTACACGCTTTCCAGGACACGTCTTAAGAGTTTTCAATAGAATCTCAAATGTCGTCATTTATCCTTTGACTACTTTCCACTAACATGACCTCGCTGCCCTGCGAAATTCCTGGGAGACTCCGACACGATAAGAAAAACACACAGCGTCAGGCATTGTGAAAGTGCTTGAAGGCAGCAAGGCAGTCTTTGACTGCAACTAACCACTCATTGCGGCCGCTGTCTCCTTTGAGCGCAGAGCCCCAGTAATATAGACCTGCAATGACACTGACCACTCCGTTAACCCCCGACCTCTTCAAAACCCCCCAGTCCCCGTCAACCTTGTCAAACAAAATCTTTCCATTGCCTGAAATACGCCACTCAGGTTGAAGTGCAGTCCACCACTTCATGAAATCGATTTGATACTGGGCGATGTCAGTGATTGCCGGATCCCAGGTTGCTGAACGAGCGCGGGCAATCCACGCACTAATGGCAGCCGGCCGATTCGTATTCTTGAGCTTGCCTAGGTCTGCGTATTGCTGCTGGGCCTCAAACATCGACCAGACGTGTACCAATTCCTTCCAGCGCTCCTCCTTCCCGATGGCGCCACGTTGGACCATGGACAGAGTGTTCTTGAACCACTTTGGCGCTTCAGACGTGGGCCCAACAGGCGAGGAAGTAATCGGAATGGACGAAGACTCGGTTAAATTTGTCGGGATACTAGGAGGGTTGCGAATGATGCGAGCTCGCTTGGCCGGGGGCTGAGAAGCAGATGCATCGGTTGCAGTGGCGCTGCGCTCAGATGCAGTAGATGGCTGTGAGCTTTCGGTGGCTGGAATACCGCTCTGGCCAACAGTGCCCTCGGTTGGTGCCTGCCGGCCCCGTTTCTTTCCACGGGAGGGGCAATCTACAGGTGGGGCCCGAGTCTCCTGAAAACCACCCATCTCACCAATAATTGATGGCGGCGAACTTGAAGATTGGTCGGCAGATGGCGCCGGGGTTTCATCAGAAGCACCACTGCCAGCTGAAGCAGGCTCGTCAGCCAGCATTGAGGACATAGGGGTACCAGGTGCGTTGGCACCATGGTCTGGTAGTGGTGCGGAAAACGCAGCCGCACGGCTGTCAATATCACTAGGGACAGTAAGACGGACCACTGATGGACACGCAGAAAAGTGGGCTGGTCGAGGTGCTGCTGGAGAACTGAATGGGGTTGGTGGAAGAGAATGACCACGCAAGGGTGCTTGCATAGATGAGGTCGAAGGGGGCAATGATTGCTGGCGAGGGGGTTGTATCGGCAGGGATTGGGCACGGAGAACACCTTCAGCTGTAGGTGCATCGACGGTATCTATGGTAACATCGTCCCCATCCTCCACTGCCACCGCTTGCAAGGACAATACTCCGTCACCCGGCTCGAGAGCACGGCTGCGGCATTCGTCTGGTGCTTTAGAGCCTTGGTTAAACTAGCCCCATTGAAGGTTAAAAGAATGGACTTACAATAACACCTTTGCAAGAAAGTTCCGTAGACAGGCAGGATGGTTTTCCTGAAACGAAGATGCTCAGCGCGTCCGAAGCTCACTGGAATGTCTCCGGTTGAGTTCCCAGAATGGACGCTGTAAATTCTTAGAGACAGATAAGACCATAATAGAAAGACAAAGGTCACCTTATAATGCTCAACCGCCCTCCATGGGCAGGCTCAGGGCCGCCAGCAATAAAGCTTGCCTTCCAACCAGTTGATTCGCAGATGGCGTCGAGGATGGGCTGCATGAATCGAACAAGACCCATTATACATCTAAAATAAGATGTCAGTAAACTCTCTGACGTGACGTGAGAAGCCCAACGTACCTTTGGCGATCCTCAGGTAAGACTGAGGGCGGTTCTGCCATTTCCTTCTTCCAGATCTTCATCGCCGCGCTATGCTCCTCATGAGCCTTCGCTTTCCAATGCCGCTGCTCCTCCTGGCTCGATTTAGCGAACATCTCGCGGACTATCTTCTCGCGCAAGGATGCATAGCCCCCTCTCGGCGTGTTTGTGGCCTCCGCACGCTGCTTGACCTTTGCTTCGATGATATCCCGTTTGTCCAGGCGCCAGAGGTTGACAGCAGGCTTGAGCCGCGGACGGTTGGTCTCCTTTCCAGTGAGTTTGGCAATGAGAACTTGAAATGAGTTAATAGAGCCGCAGTCCTGGGGATCGAGGTTGTGGTCCTTCATGTTTGATTTGCTGGTTGCCGGAAATAGGTGAGTTTAGTGACAGCTGTAACAAAAACGACAATGGCACCTACTGTTAGACTCGTGACCAGCCGGAGAAGGAGGTCGCGAAGCGAAGTAGAACCTCTGTTCTCCACCATCGGCACAGGCAACGCTACACCTCCAACTTTCTTTTACTGGCAAACACTTATCCTGATGATCTGCAAAAGCTTCTACAACCTTCGAGTGATCTATGTACCCATGCTGGAACGATAGACTACCGAAGACCAACGGATCAAGAACGAGCAGCAGCGACTTCCACGGCCTCTGCCACCAAAAAAAACCCGTGCAGGCACGTCTAAGAGCAGCACAAGCTACGTACATCAACATTCCCAGCCCCGCTAATCTAACCTGATGACGATCTCTCAAATGATCCAGGATATCCCCCTCAGTCTGCGCGCTTGGTTACGGGACAAAGATCGCCTCCGGACTCTATCTTCCCTGCACAGCCCAATCTCGATGCCTACGCTCTCCTCCTACTCGTCATCAATACTGCCGGGGAGGCTACTGGAACTCCTGTAGACCTTTCAAACAAATCTCCTAGCACAGCAGCTTTATCAGCGTACAAAGCCTCTCCTTCCCTTAACGACCACTCATCACCAGAGACACTCAGTGGCACATGGCTCGCACGCGTCTACTGCACCGCAAGCCACGGACTAGGGCACTGTATCGGGATCGGCCATTGCGTATATTATGCATGCATTATGCAGAGGAGCTCCTATCTCGTAGAGGACGTCAAACAGCCGCCGTATTTGTGTCCCGTCGATCTCACGAAGCTGTTGCGTGCGTCAGGGACGACGGAGGAGGCGCGTGATCGGGCTTTGTTGACCTTTTGCGAGCGGTATACGAATGCGTTGTCCTGAAGCAAAACAAGCATTAGAAATATGCAGTTGGAACGACAAATCGACTTCTGGAGCTATTCGCGACAGACAAAACGGCTACGATAGCCTTAGGACAAAGCAAGAAATCGTAGGCGGATGTAGCCAAGGTAGAGATCGGACGGGTCAATGACAGTTGGAGTCGATTCGCCGCATTCATGTGGCCTGCTGCTGATCAGCGAAGGCGCGACTTAATTGCGGCGACGATGGTCTTCGTGTTTATTTTTGACGGTAATCTAATCCTTTGTCCACCTAAGGGTCCCACACTACCCCGATACTTATCAGGCACGACCGGATCGGTATCCGCCGGTTAATTTACAATGAAACCTTTCATTTCTCTTACCCTCCAGCAATTCGTTCAATACCTCTGGACTCCATTGAAGATATCGAACATCCGGCTACTTCAAAACTAGTCCCGGCATCGGTCCCGGCATCGCAGACCTGGCGGCTGTTCCCGAGGCCTGTATAGTTGACACCACGCCTCCTAGCCACTCGCGGCTGTTTCCGCAAACTGCACAGCCGTTGTTCCCTTGTCACACCTCGCCGTCCCGCCGCTGCCCTCCCGTTGCCATCCCGCTGTTGCCATCCCGCCGTTGCCCTCGCTGCCCACCCGCCGCTGCCCTCCCGCTGCCCTCCCTCCGCTGCCCTCTCGCTGCCCTCTCTCCGCTACCCTCTCGCTGCCCTCCCGCCGCTGCCCTACCGTTGCCATCCCGCCGTTGCCCTCGCTGCCCACCCGCCGCTGCCCTCTCGCTGCCCTCTCGCTGCCCTCCCTCCGCTGCCCTCTCGCTGCCCTCCCTCCGCTGCCCTCTCGCTGCCCTCTCCCTCCGCTGCCCTCTCGCTGCCCTCCCTCCGCTGCCCTCTCGCTGCCCTCCCTCCGCTGCCATCCCGCCGTTGCCCTCGCTGCCATCCCGCCGCTGCCCTCCCGCTACCCTCCCTCCGCTACCCTCTCGCTGCCCTCCCTCCGCTACCCTCTCGCTGCCCTCCCGCCGCTGCCCTCCCGTTGCCATCCCGCTGTTGCCATCCCGCCGTTGCCCTCGCTGCCCACCCGCCGCTGCCCTCTCGCTGCCCACCCGCCGCTGCCCTCTCGCTGCCCTCCCGCTGCTGCCCTCCCGTTGCCATCCCGCTGTTGCCATCCCGCCGTTGCCCTCGCTGCCCACCCGCCGCTGCCCTCTCGCTGCCCTCTCGCTGCCCTCTCGCTGCCCTCCCTCCGCTGCCCTCTCGCTGCCCTCCCTCCGCTGCCCTCTCGCTGCTCTCCCTCCGCTGCCCTCCCGCTGCTGCCCTCCCGCTGCTGCCCTCCCGCCCCCGCCCTGCCCTTCCGGCTGCACCACCTTCAGGGCCCTCCTGCTACCGTCCCACTGCTACCGCCCCGTTGCTGCCCTTCCGGCCTCCGCCTGTCCCTTCTGCTGCGCCATCTTCAGTGCGCCTTGTCGCTTACTCTGATTTCCTCACCCTGTCTACCGTCCCTTACCCTGACGGACTTGTTCTTGCGGCTGCCCAGACAGCTTCCGCCCTTGCCTCAACACTACTTGGTCGCTTAACATCTCATAGGTATTTCTTGACTGTAAACAACGGTTAACCTAGCTAATATTACTATAGAATACCGCTCTCGACCCCTTATTCCATAAATGGCCCTCACGGTCTGCGGGTTCTAGCTCTAGTTCTTCCTTTCCCCAACGCAGTTCCCTGAGTTCCCTCTTGCACACCCTCATTTCTACACAATATGCCCAAGGCGCCTCGACTCTCAAATGGCTTACACACGTTCTTGTAAGTGTTCCTTTCTTTGCGAAGTTTCATGCTTACTGTCACCTCAGCAAGCGCTTTGATTTGAGAACGCGCATCGCAATCGAGTACAAAAAGGATAGACATGGACTCTTCAAGTCATACCATTCTCATGTAAGTTTCTGCCGTCGATTTCCTGTTTCGTTCTCTAACCATAACTTTGACCAGATTTCGGCTCTTGTACCTTCGACTATATTGATGATGTTTCCTACACCAACGTGTCTCTAGTTTGTCACGAATATCTGGATGCCTCAGAACTTTATATATATGACTGCATGTGCCCAAGTGAATTGACATTAGAACTACTTATTAAGCACTATCATCTGCTGCCTCGTCAATGAATTCAGAGCTCTTGGGAAGGTGCGCATTGCCATCTATCTTGTCTCCGTCCTTGTCCTCACTCTCATCCCCATCTGAGTCTGCTCCACCTACGTGTGCATATTTTGCCCTTGTCCTCTTGACACCGGCATCACTCCTGCGCTTACGTTTGCGAGGGTTCGATCTCGCCTGAGGTCAACTTTAAATTGTAGGTATCTTGTCGTTTCTTCCTTTCTTGGGCAGAAAGTTTCACAAATTTGCAGGTTCCGTTCTCCAGTGCATCGAGTAGACCTTTCAGAGGGAGAATGGAGGTGCTCAACAGACTAGGGTTGACAAGCTTCTCATATGTATAGCCGACGAGGTCGATTCCATAACGGAGAACGATGTCTTCTTCAAACGCACATAGTGCATAACTGCATTTGGATTACCGGTGATCTCCACTAGTAATAAGATGTGAACATTACTGAACATCTTAACATGACAGATACGTACCAAGGTTGGATTCAAACCTGTGACGAATCTGAGACTTCAGATAGTCAGCCTTCTGCTTCGAGGTGTTAAGAAGATCTGGACATTGTAAGTAAAATTGATAAGATGGCCGTAAATGTGATCTACTCACTGACTGGGTCGCAGCCTGCAATTGCGAAAGCTTCTATCTTGATACCCACATCATGAGCATCCCATTTTTTGCGTACAGCGATTTTCATGTAGTCTGCCAACGCCTCAGTGGTGAAATACCATTGAGGCTGAATGGAATAATCAGGAGTATTTCGTACAATACAGAAAAATCCTTCAATCCCCACACGCGCTTTTAGGCCAGTCAGCTTTGGAGTGACAGAATAGTGAGTAAAAGAGGTGTGTTTTAAATTTGGTTAGAAGTGTACCAGATATATCATATTCCGTTTGATATTGGCAATGTCTTGAATGCGACCACGAGGTAATGGACGGCGCAATTTCTTGTTGGAATCCAGATTTTCTTTATATTCACGAACGAGTTCTTCACGTTCCTCGTCTGCAAGAGCATTGTATTCTTCCTTGTAATCACGTTGGATGTTGAGCATAGACATGACATGTCCGTCTAAAAGAGCAATCAATATGGGGTGGGATAGTGTAGACATACGACATACCATCTCGGAGCTCCTGTGACTTCATACTGAGAAATGCACTATGGGGATTGACCTTTTCGAGTGTTAACCATACGAGCACCGCCATGGAAAAAATATCAAGGAAATAACGTGGCTTCTTGTTGAACCGCTCTGCAAGTTCATTAGCCTTTGCCATGGTATTGTTGAACCATTCATTAACAGCTTCGTCAACCTCTTGCTGGGTTTTTCACGTTCTATGGCCTTTTCTTTTCGTTGATGTACAGTCAGAGAGGATGCCTTCCCAGTAGTATTGCGGATACGTGCAGTACTGCCAGACTGGACAGTCAATGAGGTTAAGGAGGATGGCATTCGGAACTTGGGTGTAGGCATTTGAAAGGGCACAAAATTGAGTAATATATATTTTCTGTTCTACTGGAGAATGGCCAAAATTTTTAACAGAGACCATCCCACACGCATGAAAGGAGATGAAGGACATTTTAGCCAAGAGCAGATGTAGAGATCTAACTAGTTATTCATATCCAAAGTAGTCGCTTTAGGAGCAGACTATCAAGTAATATATATTTTCTGTTCTATTGGAGATTGGCCAAATTTTTAACAGAGACCGTCCTACATGATGAAAGGAGATGAAGGATATTTTAGCCAAGGCCAGACATCGAAATCTAACTAGTTGTTCATATCCAAAGTAGTCGCTTTAGCTAAATTGGCTGCTACATTAACCGGTATGCCCAATTTGGCAAACTCGTCCACATACTCCCTGGGGATGCTAAGCGCACAATGGCCAAAATAGCACTGTAGTCAGACTGTAGGCCGTAATTCTCAATTAGTAAATCAAGCGTGGACTGAGATACTTCCTCGCTTTCAGGATCGGCACCATCATCTACCTGCTGAAGCTGTGACAGCAACAATCTTCCCTGAGAGGAGATTCCCGAGAGGAGATTCCCCGAGAGTGCGCGCATGAGGGAGTAGTTGTGTGAGAGGTGGTCACAAGATTACTTGTGCGAGTGGGAGTTAATGGTGAGGCATGAGATGGATGAATAACAGGCACTCACGACGGGCAGGACTAGATGGAGACTTTGCACTGGAGTGGGACAAATTATGAGCATGAATTCAACAATTCAACAAATTCCACAAACCGGTAATTCTTGCTAGTTGGGGTTGTATGGCGAACGGTGGTCTGGAAGCGCCGTGAAGGAGTTTGATCCCCTGGACTACCAGGGGCCGCAGCAAAGATGCGAAGCTGGCTCTCAAGATGGTAACACTTGACCGTAAGGTTGCAACTTCGCCGGTCAGGGATGAGTTCTCCTCCTGAAGGTGTGAATAATCTCTTGCAAATTTAAAATTTCATCCGCCGACACTGAAATCGTTGCTGCTGTCGTAAGAGTAGCTTGAAGATGGGATTGAGGAAGGAGAGGCGGCACCGGCTGTTGGTATAGTTGTAGGCTGACCGAGGAACTTGTAGTAAGACGAATTGAGTTCTGGTTCGGAAAAGAAGTCATCGGCTGATTGGCTTGCGCGTAGCCAGGCTGGGTCAGTCTATATCCGAAAGAAACTTGAGCACGGCGTGGCCAGTCTCTCGCAGTCTTGAGGGCTATAGTTTCGATAAAAAGTTGGACGAGCCCCATAATTGGCTCACGAAGCTGCGGGTTATGATCCACGAAGGCTGGGGGCAGATAGACATGGGCTTTGAGGAATTCCGGTCGAAGAGGAGCACCAGGTACTGTGGTTCCCGTACAGTGTAGGATCATGGTGGTACCTCCAAGAGCGCGGTCCCACAACGTGGCCTATCAGCACATTAGTAAATGGAACATCTGAGAAAGATTGTAAACGTACCATGTCAAACATGAGGTCCTGAACACGTTGAAGCAATTCCTTCCGTTCCAGACGCGATACACTTGTGTCCTTCGTATCTTTCTGAAGGGCCTCCGCCAACGCATGGAAGCTCTGGGGGTCGTGGTGGTGGTTCCCGTCCTTATAGCAATGCCAGCAGCAAACCATGCTAAGTCTGCTGCATCGAATCGGGCGCGATTTGCCTCATAAAAATTCGGAAGGCGTGGAAATGTGCCCTGGTGAAGACGGAGATTGTACAGGCCAATGGGATTGAACTTAAGATGGGTCCAAGCAATGCGAGTACGATCCCCATTGTGAGGAACGTGAAGGATGGAGGAGCTGTGCATGCACGAGTTAAGGTGGGTAACAGAGCAATGTGGGTGGTTTCATTAGCGAGGTAAAGAGGTGAACGAACTTATACAAGCTCACCAGTACGGGGCTATTCCCGGCCATCTTGAAGTGACTTCTCAACATTGTAGTGGCGGGAAAGACAAGAACTTCGCATCGGCAAGATTAAATACCAAATGTGGTAAAAACGTAAGCAATGACGTCTGAATTCAAGTGTTTGAGCTCATCGTCTGCAACAATGAGCTCGTTAGTATCGCTGTTTCTGCACTCCCTCCCCAGTTATTTTTTTAATATCGTGTACAAGTGACACTAATGACACTAAATACATTTAAAAGGTGCTCAAATACATGAAATTAAGCTCTTAGCATGCAGATATGTTCATGTAGATCCGGTCATAGAAAACTACCGGATACTCTTCACAAGAATCGATATATAGCCTATCTAAAACTTGATTCACATACCTTGGGATATATTTGACTACATTCAAAGACCCTGGAAGTCTCTGGGCAGCGTGAGGGTGCCAGATTTCCGGTGCCAGAGGACGTGCTTCTTAAATGAGAAATTCAAGCCCTACTTTCTTTTCTTCTCAGTAGACAATCACCAAAGCGTCCCGAAAGGTGGTAGAAGCTATTGAAAACAAATGCAAAAAGAATTGAGAAAATCGAGTAATTTTGCAAGTCAGGACATTAAAATTACTTTGTAAACGTGAGATTTGAGGACATCATTCAAACAACGCGAACACAACCTACCTTTTGACACTTTGGAACCTCCCCATTTCCGCGTTTACTCATTTTCGTAATTCTTTTGTATCGAATTCTGTGTATCTCTTGCTACTTTTCTGCGGTATCATAAGATTTTTATTCCAGTCAAAAATGGTGTAATAGGCATTTCTTATCACACAGACGCTTTTTCTGCGGTATCATAAGATTTTATTCCAGTCAAAAATGGTGTAATAGGCATTTCTTATCACACAGCGCTTTTCTGCAGTATCATAAGATTTTTATTCCAGTCAAAAATGGTGTAATAGGCATTTCTTATCACACAGACGCTTTTTCTGTGGTATCATAAGATTTTTATTCCAGTCAAAAATGGTGTAATAGGCATTTCTTATCACACAGACGCTTTCCGCAACCAAAGGAAAGGTAGGATGTAAAGCAAATGAGGCATTAAAGGATTATCTACATTTACATCCACAACACTAAGAACTATCAGAAGTACTAATACGTTCTAATAGCTCGACGATTGTGTCCGTACCAACTCCCAGTTCCCGAGGAACTTCGTCTTCATCATCACTGCCAGCTTCCTGACCTAAGCTATCTGTGTCCTGCATGATCTTCCTGTCACAAAGTCTGGCGTCCTCCAGTAAGACAAACCAGGTAGGGTTGGGAATGTTAGTCCTGAGTCTTGTATCACGGCCAATACGTGACCCAATTGAGAGTGTGCCTGTGAACCCCATTAACTTGCTGGTCTGCACGAGCTTCTGTACAATCTTCTCATGAATACGATTCAAATATTGCCACTCCATCGAGAGACAATGGCCAAGAGATGGATCTTGTACCACTTTCACCTGAATCGCACGGTAGTAGTCAACATGACTATCAAACATGAACGTTAGCAGGCGCGTTATTTCAACGTTGAGCCGTACGATCTCCTCTTTGGCACGTTTAATACCAAAATAATACTTGATAGCGTCGCGACGAGATGGCTCTGTCCAAGGGAGCAAACGGATATCAGTGCGTGTATCACGAAGAAGGTCAAAATCTGCAACAGTCGCTGCATTGAGCACGTTGCTCCATGAGAGTTGGGGCCGAGGAGGAATTAATCGAGCGGCAGCTTCATTGTATTGACGCAGAGCCGTTTTGATAGCTTCGAACGTGTTTTCAAGGCCTTACTGATCTTCTCTCGTAGCTTATAACCTGTAAAACTGTGAGGTTTATGTCATAGTATGAGAAGGTGTTACGAACCAACACCATTCATCCCTAGTTTTGTAAGTTCAAGAGACGTTGAACGACAAGTCGTTCAAGGTGGTCGATAGCGTCGGTAAGCACGTTCCACCAGCAGCTTTTGAGCTTCTTTATATGCCGTAGAATCAGGCAGCCAGCGAGTGTCAATCCCATGCTCTTCCTCGTAACGGGTCAACTGTTCCTCCTGGAGTTGGTAACGCGTGAATGTTGTCCGATAACGAGTACGAACGGCCTGGATTTCTTTTTCTGGTAGCCATTATTGATGATGTTGTAGTCGAGTTTCTTATGCTCGTCAGCAGCCTGATCAGATTCCTGCCTGTAGAACTCGATAAGCATAAACGAAAATAAAATTGATGAAACAACACCACTTACTTAGATTCCTTGGTTTTCGTAAGAATCTCCAGATAATCCACGGCCTTCTGAACAGTCTCTGGTTCCGATTTCAGTGACTTTAGATGGTCACGTTCAGCTTGAAGGTAGGCTTCATAATCGGCTTCATTTGTCTTCAATTTTGCAGAGAGGGCCGCAAGCTGCGGCGTGTCACTTGCGATCCTGTCAAGTGCCTGGCGATAGTTCTGGAAGATAAAATTGCCTGAAGGGAATAAGATTGAGAAGAACATTGATTATAGAAGTAACATACCCGATGCTGCATGCTTATCCTGGTCATGAAATGCGAAGTGTTCATCGATATGCTGATGGCGATGGTAAGGAGAGGCTAGGCGGGTAACTGACGAGCTCATTCGACTTGCAGAACGTCCGCTCACATTCCTCGAAATCCTCGAGGCCGACACCTTCAGTGTACATCGGATGCCAGTGAAGTTGGCACCCACGATTGCGCATGGCCGTGAAACGAGGGCACAACTCCATGGAGTTTCAACGCAACCTTTTTCTTGCCAAGAATGCTGCGTGAGAGGGTCTTGACAAAGGCGCACATGATATCATAGCCGAGACAGATATCGGAGCCATATGTATCCATGAGGCGTTCAACGATTGCCAGCGGATATTTCATGCTGTAAGTGAAATAAGCATAGAGTCAGTAAAGGAGATAGATGAATAACGCACAGTTCGCCGCTCCGAATCATGTCACAGACGACAAGGACATGGCCATGTCGACAAACAGCCAAGAAGATTCCAGCAATAGCAAAAAGAGCGAACATTTTCTTTCTAGCTTCCGGGCCTGCATTTCGCCATCGTTCCACACATGTATTGACGCACTGCGCCAGCTCATCAATCTCGCTGATGTTCAGCCACGCCACGTCGTCGTCGGCGTCAGGGAGAGGCTCGCAGGTGTCAGCAGTCTCGCCAGTAGACGTTGATGTGGAGGCAAATGCATCAGGCAATGACAGGTTCTGTGATAACTGCGGCTGAGAGGCAGTTTCCAGGATAGATGGGGCATCCTACCATGAAACTGTTAACGAAGTCATGATGTTGACAATCCAACACACCTTTTGTGGACCTCATCCTTGAAGAGATCAACATGTTCCGGGTTAATCCATCGTAGCGACTCCGTGGTTCGGTTATCGTGTCGCACCTTTCCTGAACGAAAAGTACTGTCGACAAGCTTCAGTGAGTTGTTGCCATCCATGGCCGCCAGGAAGCTGTACTTAGCGGCGGTTCATCCTCCGTCTTGTACAGGCATGGTGCACATATGTTGAGTTGTTCCCAGTCATGTCCACGAATGAGAGCATCTTGGGTCCGTCGATGAATACTCCTTTTGATCTCGAGGAAAGCGTCATACGCTGAGCTCAGTTGATCAGCTAGGTGGGGAGACGTGGTTGCTGAGAGATACTGTCAGAAAAGTCGGACATAACAATGGTAGAACTTACGTGATGAATGTGGCACAGTGCTCGTGAAAAAGCATCAAGGCTGAACCGAGGACAGACACGTCGGAGCTGTCGATAGATCTCAAGGAGATCTATAGCGATTGCGAAGAACGGCTTGTCAGGGAGGCACCGAGATATCCGTGACGAACTAGAGACTCGTTGGTGTAGGAAACGTCATCGACATGGTTGAAGGTACGGGGTCCAAAATCTGTTCAAAGGGATGGTTGTAGAACGAGACAGAAATTATCGGCAGAAACTTACATGAAAACAATATGACTTCAAGACTCCAAGAAGCTTCCGATTCAACTATAAGCGGGGCACCAAGTCGTTTCCAATCTAAAAACTGTGAGGCAAGTAGGTCGGTTTGACATTTCCAGGCGTCTACTCTTCTTTGTACACGGTCGCGACGTGTTCTGGAATCAAATCGCTTGCTGAGGCGATAATAAGCACGGAACTTCGCAAAGAAAGAGCACTTACGAGAACGTCATGCCTTCCATAATCTCTTGCAGGACCGTCTCCCCTCCTGCATGACTTCGGAAGAAGCCTTCCTCTCCAGGCGGTGGTCTGTGCAAAGCCACCTCCTCGTCTTCCCAATCTTCATCTGTGTCGTCAGGGGTACATGAAAACGTCATGACTGTCATCATCCGTCTGGGTGTTGAGTAAATCTGGAAAGAGTAGCCGCTGCCGTTCTGTAAAACTAAGGACTAAATCAGTGAATGGTTATAGATCGAGAAGAGCTTGGTTACTGTGAACGTACTAGACAATTCAAAGATGTGTTTTTCCTTTCTTTTCAATTTCATGCCGGTTCCGATTGGCCTTCGTGGTCTTGGTCTTGTTCTGTTGATGAAGGCGTGAGCCGTAGGTAATGCTGACACCTTTTGAGAGTCCAGGCGCTTTGGGCATAGTGGATAGAAGCGAGGGCGCGAGAGAGAACACAGGGAACGACTTTGGGGAAAGAAAGAAAGGAATGGGAAACAGGTCGGTTAACATCCCAAAGGAGAACCGTCGATCAAGGAGGCACATCTAAAAGGTGTTCCAATCAGTGATGCGTATCTCAGTGTTAGTGTGAGAGATCACGGACCTATAGCGGAGCCTTTATCACCAGATATGAGCGCCGGAAGGCCCTAAAATGGGAAGAGTACGCGAGGCATTGGCGGCGCCAGGTGTGTCTGGTGGCCTCCTTAGTCATGGGTGAAGCAAAGCAGCCAAAAGCTATTACCTGCAGATTGTGAGGGCCATTTATGGAATAAGGGGTCGAGAGCGGTATTCTATAGTAATATTAGCTAGGTTAACCGTTGTTTACAGTCAAGAAATACCTATGAGATGTTAAGCGACCAAGTAGTGTTGAGGCAAGGGCGGAAGCTGTCTGGGCAGCCGCAAGAAGTCTGTCAGGGTAAGGGACGGTAGACAGGGTGAGGAAATCAGGGTAGCGACAAGGCGCACTGAAGATGGCGCAGCAGAAGGGACAGGCGGAGGCGGAAGGGCAGCAACGGGGCGGTAGCAGTGGGACGGTAGCAGGAGGGCCCTGAAGGTGGTGCAGCGGAAGGGCAGGCGGGGCGGGAGCAGCGGGAGGGCAGCGGAGGGAGGGCAGCGAGAGGGCAGCGGAGGGAGGGCAGCGAGAGGGCAGCGAGAGGGCAGCGGCGGGTGGGCAGCGAGGGCAACGTCGGGATGGCAACAGCGGGATGGCGGGAGGGCAGCGGCGGGAGGGCAGCGAGAGAGGGCAGCGGCGGGAGGGCAGCGAGAGGGCAGCGGCGGGTGGGCAGCGAGAGGGCAGCGGCGGGTGGGCAGCGAGGGCGGCATGGATGGCAACAGCGGGATGGCGGGAGGGCAGCGGCGGGAGGGCAGCGAGAGGGTAGCGGAGGGAGGGCAGCGAGAGGGCAGCGGAGGAGGGCAGCGAGAGGGTAGCGGAGGGCAGCGGGGGCAGCGGCGGGTGGGCAGCGAGGGCAGCGCGGCGGGATGGCAGCGAGAACGGCGGGATGGCAGCGGAGGGAGGGCAGCGAGAGGGCAGCGGAGGGAGGGCAGCGAGGCAGCGGAGGGAGGGCAGCGAGAGGGCAGCGGAGGGCAGCGAGAGGGCAGCGGAGGGAGGGCAGCGAGAGGGCAGCGAGAGGGCAGCGGCGGGTGGGCGAGGGCAACGGCGGGATGGCAGTAGGGCAGCGGCGGGAGGGCAGCGAGAGGGTAGCGGAGAGAGGGCAGCGAGAGGGCAGCGGAGGGAGGGCAGCGGGAGGGCAGCGGCGGGTGGGCAGCGAGGGCAACGGCGGGATGGCAACAGCGGGATGGCAACGGGAGGGCAGCGGCGGGACGGCGAGGTGTGACAAGGGAACAACGGCTGTGCAGTTTGCGGAAACAGCCGCAGTGGCTAGGAGGCGTGGTGTCAACTATACAGGCCTCGGGACAGCCGCCAGGTCTGCGATGCCGGGACCGATGCCGGGACTAGTTTTGAAGTAGCCGGATGTTCGATATCTTCAATGGAGTCCAGAGGTATTGAACAATTGCTGGAGGGTAAGAGAAATGAAAGGTTTCATTGTAAATTAACCGGCGGATACCGATCCGGTCGTGCCTGATAAGTATCGGGGTAGTGTGGGACCCTTAGGTGCTTTGTCCCGACCAATTCAATTTCGGTAATAGGTTGTTTTTGTAGATATTTGGGAGATGAATGGTGATGAAATTGTGAGCTCTCCAGAAATTTCCATCCAAAAACAAAACATGTGCTAAGAACGCCAGATTCGGGAGATTCAGCTCGAATATATCTCTCGTTTTCAAGCAGCCGATGTCAGCGCAATGTACGATGCAACTCCGCTTCAAGCTTCAGGCCTTCAGGCCTCAGGCTTTAATTAATGACATTATGCTGGACTTCCACAACGAGGACCTCAAGGAAGGGAACGGCAGAAGAGACATCATTGAACGGCTAGTTGACTTCTGCAACCATCCTTCACCCACGAAAGATTTTACAGCTCTTCGAGAGTATCTGGACTATCGAATACAGGATGCCGCCGTACTGTAGGTGCTAGATGTTTCTCTCATAGACCTGATGGCGAGGCTTTATATCTTTTCCTGTACGAAATTCTCCCTCCGACCAAATGTGGACATTACTGGTTGAAGAATTGCCCAATTTGTGAGATTAGAAGATATTTACTTTCAAAGAACGTAGTTGTGGGTGAGAAAAGCAAGAAGGAGCGCCAGAGTAGTCAACGAAAGTCAAAAGGGTCATT